>JASKGM010006819.1:0-10659 GCA_034509205.1 Ceratonia siliqua
GAACTACGTTGACCTTGATCCCTTTTGGGGTACGTAGGCACTTACTTGGTAAGGCAGGTCTAGTTATTTATTTTTTCCATTTTGTCCATTATTTTATTAATAGAAAGGGGTACTTTCAAATAAATTAAAATCATTAAGCATAAGCGATTTAGGGTAACCGTCCTTAGGGACGGACGTTGTAGGGTGCCTAACACCTTCCCTACGCTTAATTAGACTCTCGAACCCTTCCTCTGGTTTCAAGGGCCAGTCCTTTCTTTATTTTTTAGGATCCCAATTATCCTCCTAATTAATTGGTGGAGACTCCTATTTTCTCTGCATTTTCCCTCACGCGCCTCAAAGTCATGGCAGCGATGGCTTTTCCCCGGCTGTCACGTTGTGACATTGCATGTCAAGTGTTGTGAGGTGATTACGATCAGTACACGATTGGTACTATTTTGCACTTTTTAACCGCATGATGTGATAGTAAATGATGAAAAGAATATACAAAAAATTGTGTGTGAAACAAAGATGGTGAGTATTTTCAATCATACGATCAAACTTAAAAATTTTTAAGATTGCAATAAAAAAATGTCATTAAAAGTATTATGTAAGAGATTTGAACTATATGATACAATGGTGAATGATTAAAAAAAAGTATTAAAATTTGTCTGCATCAAATTCAATGTGCTTTTCCATTTTCAATCTAACGGTTGGCATTTAGCCACAGTATTATTATTCTGTGGAGGATCGAATTCTTTGCCACAATTTATTATTTAAATTTTTTCCATATGCATATCGTGGCTAATACTGTAGCACTTAGCCACGGTTGAATGTTTAACAAATTTTTATTCACCTACCGAGGCTAATACATTGGCAGATTGAATTCTTTGCCATGGTTTACTATTTAAATTTTTTTTTTCATTTGCCTATCATGGCAATTAGCCACAGTATAATCATTCTGTGGTAGATCGAATTTGTTGCCATGGCATTAGCCACATTAAATATTTAACATTTTTTCATTCTCCTAGCCACGGTACATTCATTCCATGGCAAATCGAATTCGTTGACACGATTTTAGCCACAATTGAATATTTAACTTTTTTTATTCTCCTACCATGGCTAATGACATGGCGATTAGCCACGGTTTAATTATTTCGTGGCAGATTGAATTGGTTGCCACGACTTTAGCCACAGTTGAATATTTAAAATTCTTTTAATTTGCGTGCCATGGCAATTAGCCACGGCATTACTATTACATGGCAAATCAAATTTTTTGCCATGATATTTAGCCATGGATTTTTATTACATTTTTAATTCTTCCACTTTGCCATGGCAAACTGCCATGATAATAAAAGTTGTGGCAAATGTTGTGGTAATATTGCCACGTTATTATATTTCCATGGATAATACAATGGCAATTAGCCAGGGTATCACTATGCCATGGCAAATCGAATTGTTTGTCACAGTATTTAGCCATGGTTGTTTATTACATTTTTAATTCTTCCACTATTCTGTGGCAATGGTCGTGGCAAAAGGCCATGGTAATAAAAGTTGTGGCAAAAGTCATGTCAATATTACCACGTTATTATATTTCCGTGGCAAATAACATGGCAATTTTATCATAATTAAAAGTTTATTATTTCCATGGCAAAGTGGTAGCAATTTCCATGGCCATTGCCATGGATTTATAGGCCAGGGCAAAAATCCATGACAAATCTTGACTTTTCTCGTAGAAATATTTGTGTTCCTTACTTTTCTCCCTAGACATAGTCAAAAGGAATATCCATTATGCCAAACTAGTTTAGAAAGAAGAAACAATAATGGAATTAACAGAAGTCCTCGAATCCTGCTGCATAACAGAGAAGCATAAGAAGAATTAAACTATCAAATGAAACATTCTTTTACAGAGAAAATATTAGGAATGTAAATATCTTGCTAATACCTTTTCATCACTATCATTACCAACAGCTCTGATTTCTAGTCCTACACAAGCATGCTCAAGAGTAAGAGGAATTTCCTCATAATTCAGAAACTCTACAGCACCAGGATCATAACGAAAAAAAACCCAAATCATGGACCTACAAAAAAGCACACACTAAGACTATAGTGGTACAACAAGTTGGTTATAGTTTTATAGAGAATCCCCTTAATAATTAAAATGTTGTGTGACATATAGCAAGCACAACTAGCAACTTTTTGTTAAGGGTGTTCATCAGCACCAGACATAGAGATATAGACCACCCAAGGAGCAAAAGTGTACCATACTTCAATGTTCAAATCAGGTTTAACAACCTAAATTGTCCAAAGGAAGATAAACAACTCTTTGGGGGAAACACTGATGCATCTAACTTGCAAAAGAATCTATATTCACCAAGGGAAAAATATAGATATCTCCAACTACATTTATCAAACATCTTATCTAAAACCAAACTTATTAGAGATAAAAAGGAGATTTAGGTAGGGGTATTGACAAACTGAAATCTTTGGGTAAAGATATAATTTTGAAAAAGAACACCTTGGAATGTACATGATGCATAGAAGAGTTATTTTGTTTTAAGTTATGAAAAGAAGATATTCAAGTAATGGTTTATCTAATCAAACAAATTTCTTCATTGCTTATAATTGTAACAAAATTCTCTCTAACTAGATATGATCCCTATCCGCATAAAAGCTAATATCTTTATCCTATTTTTTATATGATTATGGGCTTCATGGGATAAAATAAAGTAGGGAAAAATCTTGGAACCCAAATTTACACCCTTACTTGTCCAAATAAGCAAGCAAGTGACCAATGAATGAACTTGTCCAAGTAATGTTAAAGAATGGCAGGACATCATAGTGACTTTTCATTGGTTAGAGACATAGTTCAAGCTCACCATTTTCATTCTCACATGAAAGAAAAATAATCATCTGCGTAAGTAAATAGTAGGTACACATTTACAAGCTATTAGGAATGCAAAAGCATATATACTGACGGCAATCTAAAGTAATTAATGATGCCACGCTAGAAAAGAATGCCTACAGCACCGGTAAATTTGTATATCAGAAAGTACCTTACAAAAATAACCATCCAATTGTTTAGGAGGATTAGATCACAGTTACAATCAACCAAGATCCAGCATAGACAATTTGTTTAGAAGAGGCTACATTTAGGAATGTACCAAGTGGTGCTTCCTCTTGCACTATATTTGTTCAACAACAATGAGATCAAAATCCTAACCAATCATACTAGACCACAATCTCAAGAAAAATAGTAAGATAAAGGGAAAAAGCTAATTTTTTTCTATTAATTTTCACTTTATAGAAGCATTTATGTAAATAATAATTTACTTAATCAAAAATCAATATCAATAATGATGCAATGCACAATACAAAAGATTAACTACCACGAAATGCTCTTCTACATTTATCTTGAAGGAACAAATACCTAGATGCTTTTTGAAATTCAAATGAGAATCTATAAAATTCTCCAACTGAACTCTGTCCCCCATGCTGTCCTCATCTTAGTAGGTATTCCATGGCCGAAAATTAGCAGATCATATAAACTAAATGTAAGAATTTATCCAACAATTTTTTCAGTCTATACAATGATAAAATGAAACCAAAGATAGGGAAAAAAATCAATAAAAAGATATAAAGAATATCACCAGTAGGGTAGTCCTCCCTATGAATGATGAACCATAGAAAAGATGTATCATCTTTAACTATATATACCATAGGTAATCATCATAATAAATTATTTATATCAATATAAGACAAATAATATATAGACCCAAATGTTGTCATAGTAGGAACATGGAATGATGGGAGAATGTTTGACCAAAAATATCTTATAAGCATAAAGAACTTGAATTATTTTCGTACAAAAAATAAATAAATATTTATTGTTGGCCACTCCAATTTCTATATACTTTTCATCATGAACAATTATTAAATGTCATTTGCAGATTGCACAAGTGAAATGAAAATATAGAAAAGAAAAAGGTATGCTTGTCTGTAACCAATTGCTCGCGTTGTAGAATTGGAGTTTGGATGAAGACCTATGTCAGGAAGCCATTGAGCCTTAGACAGAATCCCTTCCCTTCATGCGGTCTAATCTTATTACAATCAATGATTTATATAATACTAAGGAAGTATGTGACATCTAATGTTATCATAACAACACAGACACAGATGTACACTTGAAACACACATGAACTGCTACTAACTTGTCACTTACAAAAATTATTATTATTATTACCCAACAGGCAGCTAATTGTATATCTAATATAGAAGGCTCTTTAATGTAAAATAGAGAAGAATGTAACATGAAATATATGGAATGCATAATAATTGAAAGAATTACAAATAATGTGTTTCCAGTTTATAGTAAACCTAATAGCTTATCTTTACATCAATAGTCAATTGATCTATAAAGGTTAAGTCTTTGACTTGAAAAGAAAAAAAAACATAAAATCATAGTCCAAATATGAGAACTTAGTTTCATCCATTGCATCACCAGAAATGTTGACATCAGAAGATTCAGAATTCTCTGCAACACTATAATCACTCGGTTCCCTAAAGAATCATATGGTACCTGAAAAGCAGATGGAGCTGATCCACCAGACTACCATTCCAAAAGAATATAAATAATTGGTGAACAAATATACTTGTAAATACATCACAGCCAACATAATAATCCAGACTCTAGAAAAATGATACATTACATATATATCCACAACAAACATACATGTATAATTAATTTATTCAGAAACTGATAATAGTTAGAAGTAAGCATATTGAGAAGATATAATGGCATCGGACCACAATAAGGAAAATTAAATCATGGATATTCTCATTAAGGCTAGAAATGTAACTACATCTGTCTTCATATTTGCAACCATGTGCAACAAATGACCATGCGAAATAGATAAGCCAAGGGAAGATATTAAATGATAACATTAAGAGCGTTTCTTGTATTGTTTTAGCAAAGGTTTGAAGATTGTATGTTAGCTATACTAGACAAAGACATTCATATTTTCTTATGTATAGCCTATAAAATTGCAAGCTTACCTTGATAATCTCTAGGCTATACCTTAATCGATACCAATCATTCACTGCTAAAAATGGGCCTTTGGGTCACCTGCTTTTACCACCCATTTCTCTGTAGTTTAGCTAACTCTGAGCATACTTCAGATGTTTACACTAAACACCACTAGGAAAATTTTATATATTACACAAAAATATCTCTAAAGCCACTAGGTTTCCACCTAACAACTAATAGATGTAGGAAACTTAAGGTCTAGTTGATTCTATTATGAGTGAAGGTCATTTACTACATTGACAAATATATATTTTTATTTTTTATGACAATTTCCCATTCCCTGCGTTGCCAGCATACTAATATAGCACATGAAGAAAACAATATGCTTTGCTTCAAACCTTTGAATTTTGAATAATAAAGTAATGATAATAGAATACCAGAAAACAAAATTTTCCAACAAAGAATTATATGAAAAACAACTAATATACCCACTCTAACTAAGTCATTTTAACACTCCATTGTCCTCTCAAGTAAAATTAGAGTTATTGGAATCCTCAACTTTTCCATTTGACTCTATCCTTTTATCATCACCCACCTCCTTTACAAGATAAAATTAGAATACAATGGTAATGGAGACTAATTCAAGAACTAATTCCATAATTATGAACTATACTTTTTAAGTCAGAACTAACCAGGAGACCTAGAAGGCTATCAAGCCTCAACAGAATTTTGCAATATTCAATGGCAAAATTGTTTTGAACCTACCTTCATTTTACAAGAGGCCTCGGTATTTAAGATACTCAAAGATGAAGAGAAAGATAGCCTTGAGCCTTTAAATATTTTAAATTTTTCTTTACTTTATTAAATGTTTCAATAACCCATTATATAATTTTTATCTTCCCTTTGACCCCCTCCTTGAAAATCTCTTACTTTAACTCTGTTATACTCAAGACTAGTCCATAAGCAAAGCACTTCGACAATTATAATCCCCATAACAAATGGTTGCTGAAAGGTAGTTTGACTTATTTTGGTGATGTAGGATACAAAATTAGAAGAAAAAATTTTAGAAATATGAAACTCTAAATACAACTCCAAATCATATTTTACTTTTCCATCAGTACAGTGAGTTTCACATTATACTAAATGTGTTATAGGGTCGTGATGGGATCCAATATTCCATTACCAATTGCTAACAAATGATACAATAAAAGTCAACCATGACATCAAGAAATCTAAGCTTGTTATGCAGAGCATTTCTTTTAAATTTATATAGAGAAGAATACCATTCAGCTCCGAGATACATGTCTAAGCACACATCATGTATAATAAACAGAAGTATTCATCAATACCTTCATAGGATTACCATTGTATGTAGAAGCACCAGTATTTGGAGTCAAGCTTCTATTTTCAATAGTATAAAATGCAAAGGTACTTTCTCCAGGCTTGACGTTAACCTCGTGGAATAAATGAATGACACTACATTACAATTTATAACTTTTTTTCTTTTTAGTAGGGGCAGGATGTAGGGATGCTCCATCACGAATGCAATATGCACTCGATGTCTAGTTAACAGCTGATAAGATGACAAGTTGGTAACACACTCAAACTCAAAGTTGAACTCTTACATATATCCTGCTTCTAGCATATGCAGATAGAAACTGGACAAATCTAGCAAACTCTTCTTCCCATTATAAGAAAGCTTTAATTGACAATCACAGAAACAAACAGAAGGAATAGACATCATAAATCAAAACATTAAAATCCAATTATTGATCTACATAAAGCCACACAGGAACCACGAAGTTACCATTCTTACCTTTCAAAGGTTTGGAACAGCAATGTCAAATGCCAAAGCTACTACAATATCTCAACCCTACATGTTCCATTTGAAAACTTTAATTCTAAATTTTTAATAAGATTTAAAAATGTAAAAGCAAACACAAGTAGCTTATAGAGAAGGCTTGCACAGTGTCAGTAACATGGTTTATTGGATGCAAGTCTGGCTTAAAGAGACGAATGAATGGGAGCTGGGGGCTGCAAGACTTGCAAGGGGGTGAATTGTGACTTTTGGGACAAGTGATGTATGAATTGAGCCACTTCAGGCTAGGGTTCCCAACTTCAGTTTCTCAAAGAGTCCAGCTTTCTTTGCTGGGACAAGTGACGTCTAAATCAAAGAAGTACAAATTTAAATAAAATTAGAAAAAAGTAAATTATATTAAAACCCACACTTAGATCTCTCAATTTTAGGCAAATTCCTCTTCCAAATTTTAAAAGACAGCGTGATCAAAAGACAGCACGAATTACAGCGATTCACCAGAGGAATGAAGGAGAAAAGGATCTGCAAATACTTCGAGGGATGATTTTGCAATCCCTATTTCTTCAGGGACTAAAGTGTAAAATTTTAAACAAATTTTCATTGCAACCAGTTATTCAGGTTGTTAGTCATCCCATTAAGGGCAATCCAATGGATAAGACTTGTAGGGAAGGGATCTAAGGGATGTGGGCATTTTGTCTTCTTGTGGTGGTTGCCTACCGGCCCATTTGAGGGGCAGTAGGATAGACAGATCCTATTTCTCAACTGTAGATTGAAGTTATCTTCTGACAGAGCACATTGTCTTGTCAAAAGTGATTAGTTACATATAAAAAAAAGCACAGTTTCCAAGACAAGCCTTTTAAAAAGATATATAACTCTTTGAATCAAATCAAAACCTTTTATCATGACTAGTACTTTATTCTAACTAGTAACATAGTTTGATTCATTCACAAGAGTGCTATGCTATATTTAAATTAATTTAATTCTCTACTCTACTTGCTCATTTCTTGTTTCTTACTTTGGTTGCTCTTTTCTTTTTCTTGGAGATTTTCAAGTTTATCAATTAAGTAATGCTTTAGAGTTAATGAGCTTCATTATTTCCTTTAGTTTCTCTTTTGACTTAAGTAATCTAAACTTAGTTGGCTCATCAAAAATATGTTAAATATAATATTCTCAACACAATCTTTATTCCTTTTATGTTTTCTCAATATCCTTCAAACTTTAGTATATGCTATTAAATAAAGATAATTATTTTAAAAATATTACTTTTCTTAATTGAGTCTCTCAAAATGAAACTCTCTTAATTTAGTTCTTTAAAAGTTAATTTCACTTGTATATCACTTAGGTGTTGCATACTTTGACAATTTTTGTCAAATCATCTCCACATGTGTTGCCTCTTCACCCACCTACCCTTTTATCCCTCTTCACAAAGTGCAACAAATGAAGGTTTAGCTTTTCCTATTTTGATGTCTGGGGAATGGACAATGAAGCATCAAAATAAGATTGATCAGAAGAACGAGAACTTATCACTTATGACCAATCATGATTATGCCCACTCTTTACCAATATGTATAATGTCCCATTTGTAGGGACCATGAATTTGTAAATTCTTTGAATAGGTGGACTAACCAATGCCTAGCTAGGCATACAATGGATTTACTAAAAGGACAAAGACTCTTGGTAATTGTATGAACACTACAAGAAATTTAAGTTTTAGTGGCGACTTTTCTGTGACGAATGTAAATGTCATCACTAAAACTAGGTTTTCTATGACGATTTATAGATGTCGTCACTGAATGTAGTTGTCAGCTATTTTTAGTGACAACTTTTCAATTTTGTCACAAAATCCAACATTTTCAGTGACGACAGTCATTTGTCGTCACAAAAGATATCCAAAAGTCGTTACTAAAAGTAAAATTTTTGCACCAAAGTTAGCGGGTTTAAAAATTTCACGACTTAGTGACTACAATTAAAATGTCATCACTAAAAACCTTTTGTGATGACACTTTGACGCGTCACTAAAACAATGTTTTTGTGATGACATCCTAATTGTCGTCACTGAAAACAAGGTTTTGTAATCATTTAGTGACGAAATTAATTTATCGTCATTAAATGTCTGTTAGGTTGAATCCTTTTGTGACAACATTAATTTATTGTCACTAAAAGTAAAAAACCCAAATTTCATGATTTAGTGACAACAATTAGAATGTCGTCACTAAAAAACTTTTGTGACGACTATGACGCGTCACTAAAACAATGTTTTTGTGACGACAACCGAATTGTCATCACTAAAATAAGGTTTTAAAAACCTTCAGTGATGACAGTTATTTGTCATCACTAAATGTCTGTATAAAGGGTTTTTGTGACGGCTTATTTGTCATCATAAAAGGTAAGTTAAGTTAATTTAAACTCACCCTTCTTTCCCTCCTCACTTTCAGCAAACTCTCATCTTCAGTTTGTTTCTTCCTCTTGGCCAATTGCAACCAGCCACCATCCTCCACGCCACCGCCATCGTACTCGCCACCGCCACCGCTTGACCAGCCACCAATATTTGCTGTGTACTACAGTAAACTAACTTAGTTAACTGGTTCCTTCATCAACGAACATTCCTTCATCAACGAACTGCTGAATCTCTTGCCAAGTAAATGCTAAATCCTAACTCATAATTGTTCTTCCTCCTATGTTTTGTGGTTCTGATTTTGGAGCTTATGGCTTTTCTAAATTTTTTGATTTTGGAGTTTATGGCTTTTCTGATTTAGGGGTTTGTGACTTTTCTGATTTGGGGGTTGGTATTTTTTTGATTTAAGGTAAAGCATGTGCTCTGCATGTTAATAGGAGTGGTGTCCCTAATTTGAAATGCTTATATGATATAATAGATGGAAGAATGTGCCCCTAATTTTCAGTCAATTCCATATCAATCTCTGCTTATATAAGTAGGCCAAGCTGAATTGGGCCATCACAAGGGATAGGAATGGCTCTGCATGTGAATAGGAGTGGTAACTTCGTTCTTGAGCTAAGAGAAGAGATTGATAACCCTGACCATCCTTAACATTTTTGGCAATTAGTTTCGACTGTAAACTGCTAAATCTAGTGAATCCATATCATACTAGCCTTAGTAAAACAAAAGAACCAAGACTTAGCCCTTACCTAGCACAAAAAAGACACCATAGGAAAAGGGCAGACCAAACCATTTTTGAACAAGGTCACCCTCACCACAAAAGAGTCTAAGCTTTGCCCCATGTAACTCCTATTTCTTTTATTTTTGAATGCACTAATAAAGTCTATTTATACATCTAGTAGTTTAAGATTGCCACTTGACACCCTAAGCATCATGTTCCTCTTATTTTGGTGAAGCTATTGGTATGGCCTGTGGGTAGGTTCAAGCTAAGGCTGCCATAGATACCCTTACCCTATAGGGGCTTTGTTATTTATGTTTTGACTTATTCCCACATTTCAATACCCTTATAACAAATTTTAAACATATAGGATCAACATAGGATGAAAATTAGACAAAAATGACGCTAAAAATTACAACAAAAAATCTAAAAAAGTTTGAAAAGTGGTCTAAACAATGGAATTTGACCAAACTACGGTGGTGCTCATGATGAAGTAGTGAGATATGTTTAGTAGGCCATTTTCCTTCAAATGACCAATTTTCAAGTCATTCTGAGTACATTTGTCTGTACAAAATCATGAAAATTGACCTAAAATCATATTTTTTCACCAGAAAACCACCAAAATTGACCTAAAACCACCTTTTTACCATCAACATCATGGATTTATTTACTTTGAATGGAACAAGGTGATGGTTGATATTGTGGGATTGGTTTAGAAGTTGAGCTTG
>JASKGM010006821.1:0-10658 GCA_034509205.1 Ceratonia siliqua
GGCTCAGACACACACTATATATATATATATATATATATATATATATATATATATATATATAGTCTTAACTTATAAAAATATGTATTAGATTTGAAATGGGTCAAGATCCGAACAAACCCATTTAATTTCGGAACGAAACCACACAAATTGAACTGGGCTAAACCCAAATTAAAATGGGGTTTGGTTCAGTTAAACACGCTTGGACCAATCCACTGGGTTTGTGGTTCAGGAAAACTAATCCCATCGGTGTGGTTGATCAATTTGCAAAAGAAACCCAATCAAATTGAATCCAACGGATGAACGCCCCTATGATCAATCAATTTAGAGGCAGGTTTTATTTCTTCCAAGACAACTTTGGTAAGAATCAGAAAGGAAAAACAATGGCTAGAAATCTGTTTTAGCCCTTGATTGATTCCTCGTTTTGCTGCTTAAGCTCCCTCTCTATTTTAGTATTTGCATAGAGAGATCTACTGTCTAGCCAATCGATAATGTCTTTGAATACAATCTTCGAATTCTCTGGTGGCTCTCCATACAATAGACCATGCCACATTCCTGGGTACAACTTGATTGTCCTATCTGAACTCGAGGCCACATCATAAAGCTGTATGCTAACTGATTTATCAGTCACTTTGTCATCTTCACCATGTAGAGCCAAAAAGGGTAGTGAAACCTAAACGAATAAGGTAGAAATTAATGGGTCACAGATTTTGCAGCAACCTCATCAAGTATAATTAAGTGTAAGGAATGAAACAATTAAATGAATATAAGAGTTTTGGCAAACCTCGTGTAATCTTTGCTCAATTTCTGAACTGACCCTGTAAAGTTCGTAGCCTGTTTTCAAGCGAAGTCGCCCTTTGTAGCAATAGGGATTTGCTTTTATCTGAAATTCATATAATTTGTTAAGAATTGCTTATCTGCATCTTTGAGGAATAATCGTGTTTTATTATTTACTCATTTGTGATCTAAACTTGACATTTAGGGCATTTTTGGTTCTATTTTAAATCTTCCACCAATTTCATTAAATTTAAATGAAGTAGTTCTTTATTCAAATTTGGGTTTATTTAATACATAATTGCATTTAGTAAACACAAATTTATGGTTTTCTTTTTACTACTATACACGACATATTCTCCCATCTCTTCCTATAAATCTAATCTCTTCAGCTTCCCATCCGAACGAGGGGCACTAAATTTTTAGTTTATCCAAACATTTTCTTATTATTTTTATCTTTAGTATCATCTTAAGACACTATTATAAGAAAATTTTGAAAACATTGAGTAGAATGGTCATTAATTGCGAGGGATGTGATGGAATAGACAATAGCGTGAGAAGATGGTAATCACTTGATTGTTTGGTCTTTTCTAATGTTATCTCTATATATTATTTTTTAAATATATAATAAGAATTAAACAATAATTAAATAAATAATAGAGATCCAAACCATTTGGAATATAATGGTTTGAGTCTTTTTTCTTACCTCACTCTATTAACGAAAAAAACATTCAAGTTATTTGAGTCTTTTTTCACCAGAGTCCATTCTCCCAAACTACCCTTAAAACTATTTGACCACAGAAAAAAATAAATTTTATGAGACTCTACTCTAGACTAGAATGTCTCTAAAAATACTTGAAATTACTTCAAAAGTTTTTCATAATGATGGGTAAAATGATATATCCCTAGTGCATATTTCATTTGAGCAAATTATATGGGAAAAAGTAAAAGAAATGATATAAAATTTGACCCTAAAGCATCCATATGTTTTGATCCAAAGTTTAATTTGAATTGTATATCTTTAATTATACGCACCTTTTGTCTAATTTGGGGAACTTTAAAGGCAACATCAATGATATCTTGGGTTGGGATTAGTCTCCAAGTAGGAATAATCTTGCTGAGTGCGATCAAAATGTTAATTATCAGTGGGTTTGGTCTCAATTCATCTGCAATCTGCAAAATAAAAATTTGATACTAATTGATCAAATAAATATATTCATAATCCCCACTTGGAATTACTTAAGAACAAATTCGCATTACTTAAGACAGCATCAATGCCAATGTTTTACCTTTACTCATAACCAGCAATTCATCACAAAATATTATTGAAATGTGCAACCCATGCACACATATTATCATTTAATTTATTTATTTACTACAACTAATACTACTATATCATTAATATGAATAAATTACATTTACCTATCTTTTTTAAACATATACTTATTTCTTTTTTAATTTTAATTTATACAAAAATTTCTCATCTATTAATAAAATTATTTAAAATTAATTTAGTTATATATATATATATATATTAATTTCAATGAATCTAATTTAATGCATCATAAATAATTAAAACGTCAAGTTATTTCTTTTAAAAATTTATAAACTTTAAGAAAAATTTTAATATAAATTAAAATTAGAGAATCTAATGTATAATTTTATAAATTTAGAGAAGGTAATTGTAATTTATTTTGCTATTATTATTATTATAATAGTTTTTTTTATCAAAATAAATAGAATTGTCAGATGCGACAAGGTGGTGTGTTAGCTCACCAATTATATCTTATATATTAAATTTTATTTTTTAATACTATGCAAATATTGTAATCTAATAATAAAAATGTCATCCTAAAATTTGAGTTTAACTCCTAATAATCACAACTCAAATTTCTTTTTTAAACAAATAAATAAAAAGGCCAATTCGTCCCCACCCACCACGTAAGCTGGGCAACATTTTGACAAATTAAACGAGTATAAACCTAACTTATCCTATTGAATGAGTTAGGGGAGGACACTTGCGGGCGGAAAGGGAAATTTTTTATTATTTTATTATTTTTTATATTTTTAATTTTTAAACATTAATTATTTATTTATTATGTCATATAAATTTTTAAAATTTTTTAATTTTTTTAAAATTTTTTAATTTATTAATAAATAGTAATAAAAAATTTTAAAGTGAATAGTATAAAAAAATTTTATATGATAAAAAAAATTAATTAATATTAAAAATTAAAAAAATTAAGATAAAAAAATAAAAAATAAGAAAAAGGAAGTGGCTATCTATAGCCACTTCCTTATCATATGAAGTAACAGTTCAACGGTTTGGCTTAGAAAATTGACGATTAAGCATAAAATCCCTTAGCACTTAGCAGGCACTCTACCTGCTTTCATTGGCTTTGGCAAGCCTATAAGTCAAATAAAGATATTCTATTGGGTCCATTGAATTATTTGGCTTCAACGAATCAATTGAACAATATTATAAAAAATGTATTTGTAGTTAATTGATGCACACCATCTCAAGAAACAAGTTCCCTATGGATTCTCAACCACTGGATACCAATATTTTATAACACATAATTAATAAGACTGTTATTGGAACTCTGGGACCAACGATAACGACTTAAATTTATTAAAAAAAATTATAACTAGAAAAATATTGTTCGATTTAAGTTTGAAAAAATAAATAAATTCACTTAAATAATGATAATAATAAATAAATAAATGAATAAATCTTGGTGATTGGAACCAATTTTACAGGGATAACAGATGATATATCAAAATATATAGGATATATTTATTTGAGCTTATTTTAATAATAAATTATTTTTTTTAATTTATGTATTATGATAAAAATATATTTATTTATTTAGATTTATAAAAAAATAATAAATTAATAAAAATAAAGAAATTTTTTATAAATAAAAATTAAAAATTATAATTTTTTTTGATAAAGAAAAAAATAAAAAAATAAATTTTTATCTTTAAAATTATTTATTTTTCTTAAATTTTTTTTAATTATCATATTTAAATATAAAATAATATTTTTTAAACAAATTTTTCGTCCTAAAAAAAAATCTCTAATAATTACATGCCCATCCACCAAACGTGACTGACACTCAAAAGTCAAAACTGACCCAAACAGAGAATAGAAAAACACATACAGATACTTTTCAGACTACAGTGATTAGGTATGGTACATCGTTTTGATGTGGACTCCACTGTATTTAAAATCTAAAGTGAAATTTAATACGTCTATAGTATAAAATGTCATTAATTTAGTATTATTATATTATTTAATTCTATTACTTTTTATAAAATATTAGTTCATAATATTTTTTATTAATTTTAATTGTCAAATGAGATATAAGAATTTTAAGTATTATAACATTTTATATATTTAATTGTTTTCAATAAATTAAAAAATATATATTAGTTTATAAATTAATATTTTGAGTGATATTCATTTACTTCAGTAATATTTGCGTTTAATAAATTGAATTTAATTTGTTTGATCATTGAGAATAAAGTAATTAAATAATTATTTTAATGCTAGATAATTAATGCACATATTAAGTAATTAGTTCAAATAATAAATTTTATTTTAGCATAATTAACGTGATAAAATTTAGATAATTATATTCAAATATTATTATTTTTGTATAAATGGTGAAACATAAGTTTGACCATATAACTTTTTGCAAATTACTCGTATTCCCTTATATTATTAAAACTAAGAAATAGTTAAATTTAAAGATTATATATGTTTATATATATACTTGATATGTGAATTATATGGAAAGTTAAAAAATTAATAATTAAAAAAATTACTTAAAATTTTTTTTTTTAAAAAAAGGAAAAACAAGCCAACCTTGCACATGGGAGCAACCAAAACAGCACCATCCCAGTAATCTGGCTTTTTCCTATGCAACAGAAGAGCCACAGCTCCTCCCATGGATTCCCCTAGCAAGCACCTCATCTTTTTCTTGTTCTCTTGCCTTTCTGCAAATTTAAAAAGAAAAGTTCTTTAAATTCAGATAAACTGAATGTTATTATTAATTACGACAAATTACTGAATGTTATTATTAATTACGACAAATTACACTTAGTAACAAAGTTTTAAATTTTGAATTTTACAAATCTCTTGAAAATATGAGAATTATTGAACGTTGTGTATGAATTTGATCAAGTAATGTGTTCTGTGAGATTTTTTTAATTAAAATAATGATCATTTGCGTGGTGTCATATAACCTCTACATCCTAAAGTGCAAAAATTAAAACTGAAAAATTTAATCAATTGAATCCTTAAACTCAGATTTTGGTGAATTTACACCAAGAATACCTTAATAACTTCTTTATTTAATTTTTCAAATTGCTCTAATTTTCACTTAAACACAAGCTTCATGGAATTTATAACTTTGTTTTTTTATAAATTTTGTTAACTTTTTGTACAAATTATACAGAATTTTTAATGAATTAGTGATGAAAAGTGTAACTAAATTGCACAAAGAACTTGTGTCTAAAGAATCAATTAATGACTTTTTTTAATATAAAGAAGTAAGTTGCACACCATCTTATGAATATAGTTACTTCTAATTTAGCTTAAAAAAGTTTATGGGGGTTGGTGAACTTGCTTCTAACTTTAAGAAAAGTCAAAACATTGAACAAATTGCCAATTGCCACACATCATGGGTTTGAAGATGCGTTAAAAGGAACTAAACATTTAACGAGTAGTGACAAAATGGCGATAGGGAGAGAAGAGAAGCTGACCACAAATGGCGGTAAATTGGTTAGAGCAGTCGTCGATTACATCATCAAAATTATTCACCAAACCTAGAAGCCCATCTGATTTTCCATGCCCTTCATAGTCCATCCCATACACTTCAAAACCTGCTTTTGCAAGCCTCGTCGCTGTGTCTGTTCCAATTTTCATGTTACTTATTTACCATCTCTGAAAGTTCTGATTCATATATAACCTTAATTACAATACAAAATGGGGATTTTTGGATCAAAGTTAATTGCAGAGGCTAACTGTTCATGGTGATGCTGCATTCCATGGCGTAACCATGGCAGATGAAGATCAACGCTTTTGGTTCTTCGTTCACAGGAAGCCATCTGCATGTGAAAAGCTTCACTCCACGAGAGTTCATTATAAACTCCTGAAAATATCACATATTTTTCAACATAAAACACTTTGAATCCGATAATCGAGCAAGAGAGCTCCCCATTAAATAAGTAAATAAATGGGTATTGGTGTTAATTACCTCTTCATAATTGATCTCTGTTTCACTCGCCTGCAAACCCAAAAAGAACAAAATTACATCAATTTAAAGGATAAATAAGCAAGGTTATACAGAGAGAAAGAAGAGACAAACCATGAAGAAAACTTTGGGTTTTCTTTTTGTTGTCAGTGCACGTGATATAGGAAATAATCAGAGATGTTTGGATGAGACTATATGCCCTTCTAGGAGTGAGCTCTGCACTTAATATAAGACTTGAGAGAGAGACCCCATTTGCCTCTGATTCAATGAAAGAAATATGAAATATCCTTCTCCCGCTAAGCTTGGCCCACACTTTAATGCTTCCAGACATTGCGTTGCGTTTGCTAAATACATTTGTTATCCTAATTAAGTAGCATGCCGTCGTGGACCATTTGTGAATTAATCAAAGAAAATAGGCAAAGAAGTCAAAGAATAGATTATTATTAATTATGTTAGTTAATACGAATAGGTAATTACTTATTCCTCTCTCAAAATTGGAAATTAGAACGTGTTTAAGAAGTTTGGAAAATAATGAAGTTAAAATTTTGTATCATTATGTATAAAAAAAAATTAAAAGCATGATAGAAGGAGTTGTAATCAATAGTTAGAAAACAATTGATGATATTAAAAATATATTTTCAATCATCGTATGATACCTAACCAAGCTTGTGTTACAGTAATTTTCTTTTGTTTTGGAGTTTGACGCATTAGAGGACGTGTACGGATAAGAATAGACAATAGGAAAAAGATAAGGGCCAAGAAAAGTAAACGTGGGATTGGGATAGGGCTTTAGTGAATGACTATTTCTTTATCTTTGATTCTTTGGAAAGGAATATTTAGAAATTAAGAAAACCGAATCGGTTATTGAACAGGTGGAAGTAATAGGTAATGGGTTATTAGTTTAATTGGGATTGAATCAGTGTGAATTAAAAAATATATATTTTAATTATATATTATATATATTGTAGAATATATTATATATAGAATAATTAAAATAAAAAAAAATAATAATCAACTAATAAATACTAATATATTTGAAATACATTAAATAATTTCATCACAATTAAAATAAATCTATAATTGTCTACTTTGGTGTTCTATAATCTGCATAATTCAGAAAAAAAATTCATTTTTATGCATATTTGAGATAGGTTCTGAAAATTGAACATTGATATTAATTTTTTTTTAGTTGTTTTTGTTGTTCGGTATGTTTGATCATGATTTTATACCTCTTTTTTTATTATTATTATTCTTCTTCATCTTATTCAGATCTCTGCAACACAAATTATCAGGAAAAATTTTAAAAACCGGTAAAATAGGTGACCCGCCCGGTTCACTGGGTTTTTACCGGTTCAACACCGAGTCACTGGTTTTTTGCTCCCCCGGTTTAGGGGATCATCCGGACTGGTTTGATGACTGATTCCTGGTTTAACTGGTCTGATAGGCCGGGTTGATCCGATTTTCAGAACAATGATTAATAATATTTCCCTGCGGGGTAAGCTAAGCCATTCAATTTTTTGTTTATTTTTCTTACTTATTTCAATAATTTTCACAAAATAAGACTGGCACAATGAACCACCCATCGTCCCATTTTAAGGAAGCAACTAGGGAGCGTTATTATTATACCTATAGTTAATGGGTACATTAATTTTAGCTGCTTGAGTCTTGATACAGGGATAATAATGGGTAGTAGGCGGGTAGGAAATTTTTGTAAATTGTTTTTTATTTTTTTATGTTTTTTAATTTTTTTAATTTTTTAAAATTAATTAAGTATTTTTTATCATGTATTTTTTTTAAAATTTTTTGAGATGTTTTTTTATTTTTTCTAGAATTTTTTAACTTACAAATAAATAGTAAAAAAAGGTATGAATGAATAGTACCAAAAATAAAAAAAAATTAAAATATTTTAAAAAAATATATTATATAAAAACTAATTAATTAATTTTAAAAAATTAAAAAATTAAGAAAAAAAATAAAAACCAAAATTAGGGAGACGATAGCATAGTCTTCCTAATAAATGAGTCCAAATTTGGATAGGGACTTTTTATTAACCATTTTTATAGGTTTGGATTTAAGTTTGTATAATATAATACTCACTTTATTTTAAAACTATAGTATAAATTAGTGTTTTGACATTTGTATGTTAATTTACCTTTTTTATTTTTTTATTTAATTAAAATTAAAAAATAAAGTAAGTTAATCTTGTTATGAATAATTTGAAAGAATGAAATTCTAAAGTTTTGCAGCCCTCTACTTCTAAGGATAATATCTTCAGAGTGCGAGTTGATACTTACAATTTAACTAATATGTTAAAGGATATGGATACATAATTAAAGGGTAATACAAGATTATTATGACAAATAAGTTGTACACCTCTGCGATGTAAACAGCAGTGTTAAAAATTTTATAAATAAACTAATTTATTAATTGAAACATAAATTCATATTTATATTTTTAATAAAGGTTAATCTCATGATAAAAATTTATAATTTATAATAAAATTATTAACTAATTTTAATTTTTAAAAGTTAAAATAAATAAAAATAGAATTAAAATTAAGTTAATATTATAAAAATATTTTTTAATTGTTTTATTAATAAATATTAGTTTCATGATAAATATTTTAAAATTTTGTTAACTGTAATTTTGATAAAATTGTATTAAAATTATGATAAATATTTTTAACTTTTGATAAAATTATAAGTTTAATAAAAAATTTAGATACTAAAATTAAAAATTAAAATTAAAATTTTATCTAATAAGAAATTTTAGGTTATATTTTAAAAACAAAAGATAATTAGGATGTAACTAAAAAAAATATTGAAACATAATATTCAAATAAAAATATCACTTTAATTGCTTTTATTAGAGATGAAATAATACAACTAGAACAAATTTATTTTTAAAATTTTCAATGAAAATGATTATTTGATTCATGATCAAAAGTTAATATCCTCAATTATATATCCATAATTATATACAATAAAATTATATAACATAAACGGTTAATATAAATTTCGGTCCCTCAAATGTAACTTAATTTTTAATTTGGTATCTATACTTTAATTTCTTTCAATTTGATCCTTACACTTTCGATTAGTTTCAATTTGGTCCCTACTGTCCATTTGTCACTTAATACCGTTAACATGATTGTTGACGTAATAAAAAATAAGGGATTTTGCATTTTTCCAACCAAATCTTTACTTGTCAATGCAATGTGCTCCTAATTTATTAATTGTAACACATTGCACTATAAACTATCATAATTTAGTTAAATTATCCCCACCATTTAATTGATTGTCAAACTTAATGGTTCTAGTTAATATAGACTAGTTATGTAATTAAAAACAAAAACTTGATAGAAAAAAAAAATTACCCTTTCTCTTGGCTCTTTGTCCCCTTGTAGTGTTGTTTCCAAACCCCTGAAAGAATTTGCTTGTTATCCTTTGTATTCTGGCCCACCCACAAGCCTTAACAAAAAGGAATTTCAATGCAATTGTTGTAGTTTATGGGCTGCCCAACCTTCAGCTCGCAATAGCCACTCCGTCTCTGTGTAGTAATCATAATTCCTCTCTCATTGTAAATTGAACAAAGTGTTCAATTTTCTTGAATTATGAATTTGGGTTGAACAAGATTAAGGATTTGTACCATGGGGTGCATTAATTGGGTTACTTCCATGCTTCATTTGATTTTAGTTACCCCTGGATGTTGTTTAAGAGATAAAAGGACATAATCACTGTAGTATTGTTGATTTATGATTTCCCATGTTTTAAGTTGAGCATAGTTTAAAATTCAGTGGCTTATTGTAATATCCTAAATTTCTTATAATTAATCTAGAGGCTTTTTAAAGAAGAAGAAGTTACTTCCATGCTTCATTTGATTTTAGTTACCCCTGGATGTTGTTTAAGAGATAAAAGGACATAATCACTGTAGTATTGTTGATTTATGATTTCCCATGTTTTAAGTTGAGCATAGTTTAAAATTCAGTGGCTTATTGTAATATCCTAAATTTCTTATAATTAATCTAGAGGTTTTTTAAAGAATAGGGGTTCGAATGTAAATAACACAAATTTAGGGACTAAGTAGCAAAAACTTTAAACTTAAGGAAATTGCAATGTTGTCCCTCACCCTTAAATCCCTAAAACTGGAATTTTCCTCTCCTTTCCCTCATAATTTTGATGCCTCCTCACCATAGAATTTCCTCTGTTTTCCTTTGCTGTTCGTCTCTAACAAACCTGCCCATCTTGCCACCGTTCCTTTCCTCTGTTCCTTGCCATTAAGTCTCGCCGTCGGCCCGCCGCCTTCCCTTGCCGTAGCTGGGTGAGTGGTGCTTCTTGGGGTGTCATTTTGGGGGCAAATTTTGGGGTTCTGAAACTGTTATTCTGAATAAGTGCTGTTGTGAGTTAAATTCCCTTACGCTCAATTTGAAATTTTAATCCTTGGAGAATTTAATTGCAAATCTCTCATGGGTTTCACTCTCATTTTGGGGTTATTGGCTCTCTAATGTGCTTGAGTTTATCTTCAGCATGTAGTTCTCTTTAGGGCAAAAAATCTGAGTTAGTTGTTGATTTTTATGCATTTGGGGTAGCCAAGGTCGATTTGAAATCTTTTCTCTCTCAAATATAT
>JASKGM010006822.1:0-10658 GCA_034509205.1 Ceratonia siliqua
TTTTAAGGACAGTGTCTTGTACATGTTCTAAGCATACAAGTTTGTGTTTCCATCTTTAAATCCTTTTACTACTTTTTTCTTACAAAAAGCACTAGAGGGAATGTCAGTCCCAGAGTGGAGGATAGATTGCCTCTATGTAAGATGATATAAGGCCACATTCAGAAACTTTTTTAATAATTTATTTATTTTAGATAAATTACAACAGAAGAAAGATTTTATGGTAGCTCTTGATGTGGAAAATGGGTAGCGAGATTTAGTTAGTTAGTTGGCTTCCATACGTAAACGATTGGCTTCGTAATATAGCCACAAGCGGCATGCCAGTTGGTAATTGCAAGCATATATATATATATATATATATATATATAGATTCCTTGTATATTTATGAATGGAATCATGCTCTGATTCCCTGAAGTCGTTCATCTTTTGTCATGTAGGTTCACACCAGCCCTCCATTATAGCATAATTAATAAAGAGACGTTGATATAAAATAAATGTGATTATTATATTACCGCCTCAACAGTAATATAAAAAACTTGGGTTTTACAAATAGAGCTCATATTTTTTAGTGTGATTCGCAATTCCTTATGAAGTGATTATATTGTTATTATCCTAATAGTAATATAATAGCTTAAAAATCTCTTAAAATTTGAGAATTCTATCAAAATTTTATCATTGAAGCAACACTTTTACATATTCAGCTTTACATAAAGGGATATTTGTCTCACTTTAATTAAATTATGGTATAATTAGTTAACTTAGATATATCATCATCTAACATTGTTTATAAATTTTGTGACACAAAAACATTGTTATTCAAAGAGTTTTAAATAGATTTATAAATAAAGAGAAAGAGTGAGAATTTAAATTCTTAATTTTGAAGCTTCACCTTAACACTTAATATTAAGAAAAATATTAATTGAATTATGCTTCATGAATTAAAAGTAAGTCTTAGTATTTCACTAAAAAATATATTTATCTATAGATTAACTTACTTTTACATATTTTTTTGTAAATTAAAATATACCTAAAAATTTGTCTCATTATTAGTTAGAATATCTTGATTATGTAAACAAACCTCTAATTTTAGTTTAAAAGCCAAAAGGTATCATTCACTTAAAATTGACTGACACATCAGAAGAAGAAGGAGGGAAAAAAAAGGTGACCTTTGAGCTTTACCAAGCACCCTTTGAAATGAGTTTTGGATTGTTCTTTCAGTGAGACGAACTCTTCTTGTTAATTTGAACTTACTGAGTATTCAGGGCATTAAGGAGAAAAACTCTGGGATATCTTCTAGTTTCTATTAGTGATTTTCATTATTGAATGGCAACAGTTTCAAGTAAGAATTTAATATGAACTCCTCTAAATCTAACAGTTAGCTAAATCTGCCAACCATTAATACTCAGCATCACAGGCATTTTGACCCAAGCCCCAAAGTCTCCTTAGCTAATCAAGTTGTATTAGTACTGTGATTATTCATTTATTTTTAGACAATTATAATAAATAAAATAGATAAAATGAATAAAATATGTATACTTTATTAAACAAATCATAACCTTGAAAAATAAATAGACGGTTATATGATTTAAAAAATATGTCATATTGACAAAAGACAAAATGATTGAATACATTTCCATGTATTCCCAAAGTATTATTTTGCTTATATTTGTATTCTTTCAAATTATTACCATTTGGTTCAATCCAAAATGTAATGCTTTAAATTTTATAATTACTTGCAGCTTTTGCAAAATTTCCATACCCCAAAAAGAGAGAGAGAGAGAATTTTTTGTTTATATTTTCATTTTTTTGAAATTATTATATGGTTATACTTGAAGATGTTATATTCAAATGCTGATACAAAATTAATAAAAAGAAAAACTTGTATTACTTTTAATTTTTTGTTTCCTCTTAATCACCAGCTTCAATTAATACTTAGAGTTTCACCCTTAATTTTTTTTTATCTTTTTTGTTTACTTATCTCTTGTTGAGATGTAAATTTACAACTTCTGACTCTGAAAATAACTCTAATCTCACTTACCCAAACTGATTGGTTTTCACCCTTCCAAAACATCCTAGTCCTACAACAATTTATTTGACTCCGAAACCCTGATATGGGGCAAGCCGGCTAGTATAATGATATATTACAGTATCATTGAGTAGTGAACCAGAGAGGTCAATGAGAGGGTAAAGAATTCAAGAAAATTAAACAAGACTTAAATATGTGTTAGCCAAGATGAACATAATTAAGAGTATCTAAATATGAAACTCCCAGGCTGCTGCTGCTGCTGCTTGTATTTTTCTGAGTTTAGGATGTGGAGTGATATCTTATTATCTTGTCCTCTGAATGGTCAAGGCTTAAATATGTGTTAGCCAAGATGAACATAATTAAGATTATCTAAATATGAGACTCCCAGGTTGTTGCTGCTGCTGCTTGTATTTTTCTTAGTTTCATTTGTAGAGTGATATCTTATTATCTTGTCCTCTGAATGGTCCATTTGAATTTTTTTTCCGAAGGTTGTCGTTGTTGTTGTGTACGTGTATGAATCTTATAATAAACGAAATTTGATTACACACTGGCCTTGTAGTTTACACAGTCGCTTTATACAGAGATGGGGATTCCTGAAAACTACACTGAATCTCTTCCCAAGGTAAAATACAAAATTCTCATTGGTTTGTTTTGTCAGAATTCAAAACTTGCAACTTGAATTAATCTTTTTCTTCAAGTCTTTGGCAGAAAGGTAGAGAATGCCTTGGTAATTCAATTTATAGGAGCAACAGAGGTATACATCGTTCTTGAGCAATTCCTCTCAAATATGGATTTGTCCACAGAGCATAGGTGCCAGACCTCAAGAATAGGATAGAAGCTTCTTGAGGTCCAATAGCTCGCCATTACTATCAACCATAAGAAAAGGGTATTATGTTTCTTAGCATAACTGGCTTGTAGATAATGTCAGACTTTTTAAGTTGTGTCAGTGCATGACTGCTCTTAGATTCTTTATCTTTATTCCTTTACTTCAGATTGATTGTCCTTCTAGTCTATGATCATTGTTGAAATCTCCATTTCATTTTATGCTCAGTTTGATGTTGGCTGCACATGGGATCCCATTTTACCGGTAATTGGTCTCTGAACTGTTTTCGCAGTTCATTTGTTCAATCAGTGTTAACAGTCAGATGTGTTAAATTATATCAACGACAATCCTTGAAATTACAAAAATAACAACTTCCGAAGTGGCCTCAAAACATAAGTATCTGCTAACATTGTTTGGTTTTTTAATCATACAATTTACATTGAACAGCCACACGAGTACTTAAGAACTAGCTGGCCAAGTAATAGGTTGTCCAGAGTTTTTCATTGTGTTCGTTTAGTGCGCCGTATGAGCCATAAGATGTCACTACCGTTGAATGATTTTCTATGGCGTCCAACCTTCTGGGTGCCCTGCAAACAAAGCCATTCACAATTAAGAATCTATGACACACAGTAAACCCAGTTCATTATGTAGTATGCCCCAAGAATTTAAAACAGGTGGAGCATAAAAGATAGACTCACTTGGAAATGGAATGTAGAATTTGGGACTTTTGTCAAGACTGACAAACCGTCCCGAACAGGTACCACTGTATAGTACAGGAAGGAAAGAGACTTATGTTAGATATGCAGAACGGCATAATATCTGACCTAAGGCCAAATAGGTATGCTCGTTACCAGTTATATTCTTAGCTGGACATGGCTTGTGGGTGCTCACAAAAACTGGCAAATCCTCCTTTCTATCCATTACATGCTTATCTTTGATTTTCCTAGGAACTGTTCTTTCAGAATCCCTGCAGTAGATAAAAAAAAAAAAATCATAAATGCTAATTTCATTTTCATTGATGAGATTGCCATAATAAGCATGGCCATTCTGTCTGGGTTGTTATGTTCTTCTCACTATCAGAAAACATAGGGCCAAACACCTTTTAGTTATCAGATTCTTGAGGCTATTAAGGAATGAAGAAGTACCTTAATTTCACATTGCTTGATCTCTCAAGATTGGGTGCTGATCAAGGAAAGCAATTGATAGGAAAAAATTAAATTAAAATGAGAACTAGATAAATGGAAAAATTGTAATAGTATAATGTGCAAAATTTATTAGATCTACGAAAAAAAAAAACAAAGGGGTGGCGTGAAATATGTACTTGATGATAAATAACGCGAATGGAATCTTGGCAAATTCTCATTCCATCGCACTTTTGTAAGGGCAAGTTTATGAGCATATTGTTCACACGAGAGAAGTCTCTGTTTTAGTCAAAACAGTAATTATGTTAGTGTGCGTTTATGTGTATGCAATTGCAGACTAAGTTTTTGATAACATCCTATTATCTTCATTTTGGGTATCTGCGAGTGCAAAGTGATACTACTAACTTGTTTGAGGCAGTTGATGCGTAATTCAGCCTCAGAAAATGCATTCGTCTGAGAAATAAGGCATTCAAGATTGGCCGAGACGTTTCCAAGATGATCAACAACAGTAACGGCGGCCCTGCATATGTATTCTTTTGTGTTTTCTAGCACCCTGCAGCAAGACATACAAATCCCAATCTGTCACGGGTCACCAGATATCCTAACAAACCCACCCACAAAAAGTTCAAAAGCAAAGGACAAAAAAAAAAAAAAAAAAATTAGCAAGAAAGAAAGATTGAAAGAATCTCAACTTTTACGCATGTTTTGGACTTTTAGGCTCGTTATGTGAGATTCATAACTCACAGTAACTAACACTATCATCTAATGTTAAAAGGTGTACATTTCATTTACTAGAAATGTGATTGGTATAGTTCTAAAGGCCCAAACAAGAAAAGAAAATGGACTGATACCGTTGAGCAGCCTCAGGGCGATATTCAAAGAAACCCGCAACAGACGTTAGCCAATTGTTTACCCAGAAAAGTGAGCTAATTAATGACTTATGTATGACGTTTCCAGGACCCACCATAAGATGGATGGATCCTGAATCTTATAGCATACTGGTAAAGATTACACAAAGCCATTCAATTAGTGAAAGATGGGAGCTGAAGAGATAAGGCAGATAATTCTATAGGTGTATGATGTGTCGAGACTCGAGGACTCACTCTCCCTTCTCTTTGCCTTTCAAGAAAGTTATTTCACAGAAATCTGCTGCGTGGTGAAGCTGAGACCGAAGTTCTCTTAGCTCCTGCAACCACCATGAACAGAGATGAAATTAACTTTTTGAATAATGTAAAATAGAATAATATAACACAGTACAATATGGCATTGTTGAGCATGGATATAAACCTGAAGAGACTTGTCAAAGCTCGTGCTATCTTCCACCTCAGCTTCTGGGTTTTCAAAGGAAGAAGACTTGGATTTCATCTCCATGCTCTTGTTACTGATTCTGAGGAAGATACAACAGTTGAGTTGGGTTATGAAAGTAATGCTTATAAACGCAAAGATAGACTTCAAAGTTTCCTTATCTACTCTGGTTTTTGAGTGAGGCTTGCGGACGTAAACTTTTGTTTTGTCCCCCTTAAAAGAGTGAGAAAGAGGGGTTTTTGTGACTTATGGAGGCTTGGGAAATGCTGAAACAAACAAACCTCAATTAAAATAGATTCTGCAGCCCATGGGCAGCAAGCATAATATAGAGGAAGATGACAAATTAATAGTTTCAGTCCCGTGACATTCTGTTCTTCTCCTTTTTGAGCTTTAATTAAAAAGGCAGGGTAAGTGATTGACAGTCTAATGTAACGACACTACAACATCAATTTTAGAATTGAAAATTAGATCAACAATTATAGCTTAGGACTATTCTGTGAGATTATCATCTGTAATTCTTTTGATAAAGACAAGATTGTGTTACTAATTCTATAGTAACTTCTCAATCTAACCCAAATTAACAATAGGATAAACACAACCAATAATTGCCTCCCTCGTCACATTTTGAATGACACATGAATGGTTGAGAGCTTATTGGGTTTGGGTTACACAGCACATGCAATGCTTCATGTGAGATACATATTATATATGCTCACTTCTAAGGATGCCTCACATGAAAAACTAGAATAACACTGTGCCTTAATTGAGTGAATGATTATTATGAACAGGTCCAACAGGAAATGCAAATAAAAAATTATGATAATTAGCACCAAACAAGATTAGTATATGGAAGGAAGATTAAGGTGGGGATGGCAAAGAAGAACAAATGAAGAACTATAACCAAAGTAGCTTCATATTACGTCGACCAAGGCACGGAGATTAGCAACGTCTGTGGACTTGTTGAGTACTTAGAAATGCTAATCATAAGATGCAATCAGAGGAGGCTAGAATGACATTTTGTCTCTTTTATATGTTGTCCTTCATGAAGAAGGGCGCTTGTTCTCCCCAAACTCCCACAGGTGGCAAAGGAAAAACATTTAAATATGAGAATGTGCGGTTGAGGATCAAATTTTGAATCAGTTGGTCTAGAAGGTCTTGTCAACATCTTGTCAAAAAACCATTAAATATAAACCTGAAGCTATTTGATGAAGTTTCGAGACTATCTTTTTTATGACTCGAACATTAACCTGTGATCTTCTTTGATAGAAATAGATGAGCCATTTAATACTGTTATATGCAGATAATTTTATGTTAGTTAATTTGCTGAAGAGTAGTTATTGTTAAGAGATATTGAACCACTAAACAATCGCTGGACATCTTGTCCTTCGTACAAAGCAGCGTATAGAAAATTACCTTGTCCTTCGTACAAAGCAGCGTATAGAAAATTACCTTGTCCTTCATATTATCACTTGATTTTTCTTCCCTCTATGCTTGATATTTGATAATAGTTTTACTGGTAACGTATTTGAGTACAGTGCCTTGTACTATATAACTAACACTGAAGCTTCACGCTGGACCTCGCTGTTAATATTCCATTGTATAATTTGGGGTACTGAATGTGACAAAATGAACTTATCTAAAAATCAGTAGTACGAACACCAAGCAACTCTGCACTCTGCAGCCACAATTTCGGATAGTATCTCTTCGATTTTTGTACATTTCTTAAAGTGTGTCTCATATCTTCATAGATGCCCCCATGACTCAGATGGCGCAACTCCTTTACAGAAGCTTAGAGTCTAATTGAAAAATGAAAACTTTTCGTTCCAAGGCTGCTTTGACAGGCGGGTGAGAGCCAAGAAAGTCAGAAAAGAAGAAAAATAGTCAAAGTTGGAAGTATTGTGCGGAAAGTTACCCAACAAACGGACCTAGGCAGGTTGTTCATGCTGCAGCTGCAGAGAATTGAATGTAAAGGAGGTCAATGTGAAGCAGGATTAACCAGTTGATTAGCTGCGACCAGAACTTTGAAATGCGGAAAACATCCCTCTCCGTCTCAAGTTCTCAATTGAGTAGGCATTAGCATTATCACCTTTCAACATCTTCCCAAGTCTCACGTAAGAAGCTCTGAGCAATTAGTTTGTACTCGCTGAAGTTTTATTTTAGGCAAGTACCAAACAATACATAACTCGACATTTCACAAGGCCGAAAACAAAACCCGAAATTTAAAAACTTGTGATAAATTTTCTATTATTATGTTTTCCGTCCTGCTTTGATTGCCTTCTTTCTTCCTCAGTTTTTTTTCTCAATATATGAATAATTAAAATAGAAAACAAAACACACTTGCAAGTTAAATAAATTTGGATAGTAAATTCTCACCTAATACTATCCCCTGGCTCCACCATCTTTGTCTCATAATTAGCGGATCAAGTGCGCCCCTAATTTATTACAACCAGATTTTCTTTATTGAGAGACATGATAACATCATTATTAATAATAATTTATAAATGCCATAGTAATCAGGGGAAAGTTAAGAATTACTTGGTTTGAAACCTCATATAATATTTCCTTCATTTCAAGTTACTTATCGTTTAAGATAATAACCCAAGAATTAAGAAAGTTATTAAATAACTTCAATTCTAACAAAAAATAGTTGTACTTGATTAAATTATCCTTATTAAAGTCAATTTAAATTTTTCTTACTATTCTATTGAACATAATAATAAATAAGGATAATATTAAAAAAATAATAATTAATACCTTATTGATAATATAAAACGACAAATAATTTGAAATAAAACAGAACTCATAAAACGACAGATAATTTGAAACGGAAGGAGTAATGCATTATTGCATAACAGAAAGCTCAGGGTGCCTGGAAAAACCGAAAAAAGATATTCCAGAAATAGATGAAGATAAAATTAAATGATCCAAGAAGTAAGCAACATTTCGTTGCATGGTATGTTCCTCAAAGATATCAGATGTAGCATCCTATGTCAAATGCCTCACGATTACAAGTTTACAACAAAAGGGAAAACACATTAACATGATCCCTAGTCTGCCATCAAACAGAAATGCTACCCTGCACCAACTAGCTGCGGATATGTACTGTCATAAAGGCATGGAAATACCTGTAAAATGGACAATTAGAAGTGTTGGAATAAGTTATTTCTATTCAGGCGTTGAAATAGGTAGTTCAAATCAGATGAAAATTAATGCTGTGCACGCACAATTATCTTACAGGCTCAATCCACAGTTTAGTTATGCCCACATCACAGGAAGTTATTCATTAATACAGGCTCAGGCTGATTTTGCACTTCTGACAAACCAAGCGTAGAAGGCCACAATGATATTTAATTGGGAAGCACTCCCTACCGCCCACACGCACAATTATCTTACAGGCTCAATCCATAGTTTAGTTATGCCCACATCACAGGAAGTTATTCATTAATACAGGCTCAGGGTGATTTTGTACTTCTGACAAACCAAGCATAGAAGGCCACAATGATATTTAATTGGGAAACACTCCCCTACCACCCACACAGGAAGTTTTATAATTTTTAAGTTTTTTTTTTTAAATTTTTTTATTTTTTAAAAATAATTAAATATTTTTTATATCATGGATTTGTTTCAGAATTTTTTAAGATGCTTTTGTATTTTTATAGAATTTTTTAAGTTACAAATAAATAGAAAAAAAATTATAGATAAATAGTAAAAAAAATGTAAAAAAATTTAAAAAAAAAATTTAAAAACATTTTAAAAAATTCTAAAAAATATATATAAAATAAAAAATACTTAATTATTTTTAAAAAATAAAAAAAATTAAAAAAAAACTTAAAAAGTAAAAAAAAAAAAAAAATAGAGAGACGATAGCTTAGTCCCCCTATTTAATTTATTGACTTGTCAATTTATGAAATATAATTTTGTGCAGTTACCCTTAAATATCAACATCTGTCTCTTTGTCGTATGAAGTATCTCTTCTTAACTTGACACTCATATTTGGGGAGTTACCTCCCCAGAACTTCATTTAAATAAAATCAACACAATGAACATGATTAATTTTGATACTTCCGAAAGTCATAATGCAACTAGCCAACCACTACAGTTATAAATCCATTTCTAAATTCCAATATATTTAACTTTAGTAATAGAACTAAGGCTTGCAATTTTTCATAGAAAAAGTTAAAATGGATCAAATGAAATGATATAAAGATATAACCAAATTACTAAATATTAAGGATTTAATTATCTATTTGCTCCATTGCTTAGTCTCAGCACACCAAACTACTTAGAAAGCCTCATGGTTTTCTAGATCTAAGTAAATTCCTTCATAAATCAAAATAATTAATTTACAAGTGCCGATGATAATATTGTATATATCAATGATTCTATAAAAATCTTCTTTATAGTGAAGTTCCACCTCTAACAAACGCGGAAACAACTATACATTCACGTAAACTTGTGAGGAAGCATTTGAAACTTTTTAATCTGTCTTCTGCAAGGACTAAGCTGTAAATTCTCATACAGATAGTCAAGTATAGACTTTAAAGCAAAACTCCTTCACCAAAGACCTTTCCCTTTTCCACTCCTCTATTATTCCGCTTTCCCATTTTCACTCTTACCAAGCTCATTTAGTCAGCAAATTATGTGATTCAAACACAAAGAGCTAGCGGCAAAAAATGTAACTTTAACCTAAGTTACTTCCAAAGCCATAAAGTAGGAAATCTACTCAACTCGAGCAAATTTTTAGTAGAAACTAGCATGCTCATAAAGAGATAGCTTTTTTTCCCCTTAAATCTCATCTCATATATAGAACCGCTAATCACATTGCTCTTTATTCATCAAATAAATGAACGCACTTACGCACCTTGAGGAACTAAACCCCAGCCCCGAGATTCTATGGACAAGCTTGATAATAATTGAGCTGAAGCTATCGCGCTATGCAACGGCATCATTGATTCTGAGCTACTCAACTCAACAGGTAACCTGAACAAAACGCAAAATAAAATAAATAAACAAATGATAAAACAATATCCCATAAAAATTATCAAGGGGAAGTCCAAATATCAAAACGAGCATCTAGGTAATGCGAGAAAATCCTATCTTTTCCCGGAGACCGACGAAAAATCTGGGAATCATATAATTGATAAAACAAGAGGTCGAAATCCCCACCGTGAAGCGCGAGAAATGCGTCGTGCAAGGGCAGAGAGCCGAGACTGAGAGATGGATTTGAGCGGGAAGAGTTCGAAAGAGAGTGATGGTTTGGTGAGCTTCACAGCAAGAGGCTGCAATCGAGACGACAACCTAGACACGACCTTTGATGTTGCCATTATTGGACTGTCTGCTCTCTGGCCTCTCTCCATTCCTTCTT
>JASKGM010006824.1:0-10657 GCA_034509205.1 Ceratonia siliqua
TATCAAATTAAGGTCCTTTTAGACTCACGAATTCTACTATTCTCACAAATCTTAGTTCATTCATAATATTCACATTGACTAATTATTCTTAACATCTACTATAACAATAGAGTTTTTCAGGCAAACGACAATACAACATCATAATTGTAAACACTGGATTTTGTCCAGGTACTTTAAAAAAAATTAAAAATTGAAAAAAATAAAATAATAAAAAATCATCATTAAATTTTTAGGAGACCAAAAATAATTAAAGAAAATAAAAAAAATATAAAAGTAAAATAAAAAAATGAAAAATTAAACCATTTTTGGCAACCCATTAGACAAAAAAAAAATCAGGCCCAGAATCCACAAGCCCAGTTCACTTACCCCACAACCCGCGGATAACCCACAACCCGGATCCTCTTCCCCCAATTCCCTCCGTCACCTGCTCTCTCGGAAATCCCTAACCCACTCTCTCTGCGCCCTAATCTTCTCTTCCACCCGTAATCTCTCAATACCCCCTCCTCTGCATTTCAGAAATCACTCGTTCTTACTACCTTTCCCGCAACTCTCGCTCTGCCATGCTATCCGCTATCTGCGAAATCATTCTTTATGCAAACCCCATACCCTGATCTACGTCAATCATCGATTTGCCTCTCTGCGAATCCCTTCACTCCTGCGACAAAGCTACCTCTGATCACAGAATTTGGCTTCCCCCCCCGCTGCTGATTTCGGGATTTCCTCTATTTCCTCTCGGGTGGTCTCCTCTGCACCACGAAAGTTGCCGATCCTCAGTCATAAAAAGGGGACCGAGAAGGGGTTTCAAGGGGGCTAGAACTTGAAACAGAGGAGATCGAAGAAAGGGAAATCGTGCAGTGACCCTCCTGCGAAATTGGGGCTTTGTTGAGAGCGAGAGGTGGAGCTTCTGAAACAGAGAGGACGGATCAGAGAGCTAAAAGAGAGGATACCCGAGGGGGAGAACACCGAAAGGAGATGATCGAGAACCGAGGAGAAGAATAGGGATACCAGAGAGATTGGAGTCAGAATCAGTTCTATTGCGAAATAGGATTTTCGCTAAATCAAAGGGGTAATTTGTTTTTGTTAGTAATCTGTTATTCAAAAAAATTGTGGCTAAATTTACTGTGTATTAAGTTGAAGTTTGTTACTTGATTCTGATAATCTTGATTTGTATATGAGCATATGCTATAGTACCTTCGAATCTGTTGTCCTTAATCTGAGATCCAAATCTGATTCTGAAATGGTTTGTTAGGGGTTTATGTTTATATTCAGTAATACAGAATGGTTTGAATGATGCTATGCCATAATTTAGTATATTGGGTATTGATTTTGTTTAGAAAATGAACTTTTAAATGCCTGTATCCCAGTACCAGAAACCTGCTTTTCCCAAACCCTGTTTTGAGTTACATTTGCCAGTATTCCAGAATGAAAGATCCATATTTATACAACATCACGTCACGGGTTATTGTTGTTTCCCATTGGGGATTTTGGTTCATAACTATATTAATCTAATAAGGGATTTAAATTTTGAGATTTAGCTTATTTCTAATACGGGCACAGAGGGATAAATTAGTCCCTTATTCAAGACATGATACATGAGGCTATTCACTGGGTTAACATTTGTTTCTTTTTTATTTAGATTTTTTTATTATCTTGTTGCCATTGGTTGTTACTTTGAAATTATCTCTTTGAAGATCCGAATTTGGGGAATCTGTGTGCTTGATGATTGGCTTTATCTTTATAGTATCACTTTACCATACTGGTTATTGGGGTTTTCTGTCACTGATAAAAGGTTGTCGCAGGAGATGCCTATACTTAGGCTACATGAACATTGTTTAGGACTCCTAGTACTCATTTTGGTTTCAAATTAGGCTATGTGTTTGACTTTTCATTTAACACCTGTGAATGGCTTATGAATCAGTCACTCACTGTCTTTGAGTAACTTTTGTGCTCTGGTGATCATATTTGACTATTTTGAATCAAGACCTTAATGCAAGGAATTGGTTTGATAACTCAAATCTATTTAGATGATCAAGGTTAATATTATTTGGAAATGGTGAATAGTAAGTGTTTTGCGAAATTCTGTCTTGGTTATCTCTTAAAAGGCATTCTCTTAACTTTTCTTTCAAGGTTAAGAATGAAAACCCCAAATCCAGTGGAGACATGCCCTTACCACATTCTTGTCAGATTATAAATTCTCTTACTTAGAAGGATTATATTGTAAAACCTGCTGCCTTAGGTCTGTAAGAATTTAGAGGAATATGAACTTAGTTAAATGAAGTTAAAAGAAGTGTACACAAAAGATTTTGAACATTAGCATACACCCTTTAAAAGTTGGAATACTGAACCCACCATTCATTTTCAGTTTCATGAGGCAAAAATAGAAAAAATAACAAATAGGAATTTAGAAAAGAGTCAATGGCGTTTTTATCTCAAGAGACCCAAGGTAAAAATGATATTTTTACCCAATGGGCTTACACAACTTAATTTTTTTATAATTGGGCTTCAAGGGCCCAAATTCAGGCTAAAGTTTTCTTTTTGGAAAGGTTCAAAGAATAGTACAAAAAAAAAAGGGAAATTTCCAAAAAGGACCAGTTGAGTTAGTATATAAATGACTTTCAATAAATTCATTTTAGTAAAAAAAAAAAGAGTTTGCAAAAGGGGTTTGAGGCACAATAAAATTATTTTCAAAAGAGAAGGGGTCCAAAGCTCAGTATTTTTAAAATGGCTCCAAAGGCCCGACCCAAGGTTTTCATCTATACAATTTAATCAAAAATTCATTACTCATAATAAGAAGCTTAAATGTCTTTAGAAGAAATGGGCTCCTCGCCTTATATTTTCATAAATTTGATTCTCATACTTTTAAAAATTATATATTGACCCTAACATTAAAAAAAAAAAACCAAAATTTGATCTTAATAATACTTTCGAAATTTGAATTTCAACCACAATAATTTTTAAATTAGAGATCTGACTTTAATATTTTATAAAAATTTGAATTCTTACTTTAATACTTATAGAAAAGTTCCTAGATGGGCCCACAGTATTTCAAAATACTATTTCGACCCCGAACATTACTAATTTCAAATTTTGCTATCCCAAGGATTCCCAAAGGTGGCGAAATTCAACGCCAGGATTCCTCAATTCTTTCAAACATTATGTGGAGAAATACTCTCCCATTCTGTCAAGCTTTATGTGGAAATCCATTTTCCCATACTGTTTTCATTCCTTAAACACTATGTGGAGAATTATCCTCCCATTTTGTCAGGCTTTATGTGGAATTGCTTTTTTTTCCATATTGTTTTATTTTCTCAAACACTATGTAGGGAACTAATCCCTCATTCTGTTGGACTTTATGTGGAAACTCAATTTCCTATATTGTCTTAATTAAATTTTAATCAAATTAATTCGAACTACGTGGACCTTGATCCCTTAAGGGTACGTAGGCACTTACATAGTAAGACAGGTCCGATTTTTCACTTCTTCATTTTTCTTAAAATTAAAATAATAGAAAGGGGTAATTCAAACAGTAATTTTAAGCGCAAACAAATTTAGGATAATCATCCTTAAGGATGGACGCTGTGGGGTGCCTAACACCTTCCCCACACGTAATTGGACTCCTGAACCTATCCTCTGGTTTCAAGGGCCAGTTTTCTGGATTTTAAAAGGATCCCAATTATCCTTACAATTAATTGGTGGCGACTCCAATTTTTATCTCTGTATTTTTCCCTTTCATCGCCATGAGGGTCACGACGGTGGTATTTTCCGTCCGTCACGTTGTGACACTTATGGCACATTTGCTTTTAGAAGAATACCTTTTGGTTTGTGCAATGCCCTTGCCATTTTTCAATAATGCATGATGGCGATTTTTTTTTATTTGGTTGAGAAAGTTATGGAAGTGTTTATGGATGATTTCTCTATTTTTGGCTCTTCCATTGATTGCTATTTATCTAATATTTCTTAAGTTTTACAGCGATGTGAAGAGACCACTTGGTATTAATTGGGAGAAATTCCATTTCATTGTGCAGGAAGGTATTGTTCTAGGGCATAAAATTTCAAAAAAAGGAATGGAGGTAGACCGAGCAAAGGTTGAAGTAATTGAAAAATTGCCCACACCTACCAATGTGAAGGGAATTAGAAGCTTTCTTGGGCATGCGGGTTTTTATAGATGTTTTATTAAAGACCTCTCCAAGATTGCTATACCATTATGCAATTTATTGAATAAAGATGTCTCTTTTAACTTTGATGCTGAATGTTTAACTGCTTTTAACAAGTTGAAGAAAGAACCGATATCAACACCCATTATATTAGTCCCAGATTGGAGCCTACCCTTTGAGCTTCTGTGTGATGCTAGTGATTTTGCTTTGGCAGCTGTCCTTGGTCAAAGAACAGACAAGAAGTTGCATGTCATATATTATGCTAGTCGAACATTGCAAGATGCCCAACTTAATTATGCAACTACTGAAAAAGAATTCCTTGCTGTTGATTTTGCAATTGATAAATTTCGCTCTTACCTTCTAGGTTCAAAGGTAATTATGTACACAGACCATGCAGCACTTAAATATCTCTTGGCCAAGAAGGATGTAAAATTGCGGTTAATCCATTGGGTATTATTGCTGCAAGAGTTTGACTTGGAAATCAAAGACAAAAAGGGCATGGACAATGTGGTAGCTGATCATTTAGCTAGATTGGAGAAGTGATCAACACATGATGAATTGCCAATCAAGGAAAGTTTCCCAGATGAACAGTTGTTAGCTGTTCTTCTCTTGCCTTAGTATGCAGACTTGGTAAATTATTTGGTGAGTAGTGTAATTCCCTTAGACTTAAGTTATCAGCAACGAAAAAAATTTTATGGGAGGCTTAACATTATTTTTGGGAAAAACCACTGCTATACAAACATTGTGCTGATGGAATCATTAGACGATGTATGCCTCAAGAAGAGATCCATGATATTCTCAGCCATTGTTACTCCTTAAATTGTGGTGGACACTTTAGCACCTCCAAAATAGTAGAAAAAGTGTGGCAGTCTGGGTTTTTTTGGCTAACTATGTATCAAGACGCTAGACAGCTCATTCAGCAGTGTGACAGGTGCCAAAGAGTAGGATCTATCTCAAGAAAGAATGAAATGCCTTTGAACACAATCCTAGAGGTTGAACTGTTCGACTTGTGGGGCATTGATTTTATGGGCCCATTCCTTTCATCATGCAATAATCAATACATCTTAGTGGCAGTGGATTATGTTTCCAAGTAGGTTGAAGCTATTGCAACCCAAACGAATGATGCCAAGGTAGTGATGCGATTTATCAAGAAGCATATATTCTCTAGATTTGGAGTGCCCATGGCTATTCTCAGTGATGGCGGATCCCATTTTTGTAACCGACCATTTGAAGCACTCTTAAAAAAAATATGGAGTTACACACAAGGTTATACTTGCCTATCATCCTCAAGCCAATGGGCAAGTGGAACTAGCTAATAGGGAGCTCAAAACAATCTTAGAGAAGACAGTTAACACTTATAGAAAAGATTGGGCAAATAAGCTTGATGACGCATTGTGGGCATGTAGAACTACATTCAAGACACCTTTAGGCATGTCCCCCTACAGATTGGTATTTGGCAAGTCTTGCCATTTACCCGTGGAGATTGAATATAAGGATATTGGGCAGTAAAAGAATTGAACATGAACTTGCAAGCTGTAGGAAAGAAAATATTGTTGCAACTAAATGAGCTAGAAGAGTTTATATTATATGCATATGATAATGCCCGGATTTATAAAGAAAAAACAAAGAGATGGCATGATAAGCATCTTAGATCTACATCTTTTGAAGTGGGGTAACAAGTACTGCTTTTCAATTCCAGACTTAAACTATTCTTCCCAAGAAAGTTGAAATCTAGATGGTCTGGCTCATTTACTGTGTCCAAAGTATTTCCTTAAGGTGTTGTTGAAGTGCAAAGTGAAGCAACAGGTGTCTTTAAGGTCAATGGGCAAAGGTTGAAACCATATCTGGTTGGCACTGAAATACCAAGAGCAGTAACTTACTCTTTGCAAAATCCTTCATAAAGTTGAGATTTGAAAGTTAAGCTAATGACTATAAACAAGCGCTTCTTGGTAGGCAACCCAAGCATCTGTATCCTTTCTATTGTCTTCTATTTTAGTTTTTTTGATGTTTTGAATTTTGTTTTGCCTTTCTCTTCGGTGAGCTTATTATGATATCATGTCTTTCTTTGGTTGTGTTGTGGAGATGTTGGTGCAAGTCATGATTGAAGCTGCAGGGTATATTTCTAGTCAAAATTCTAAACACAATAGGGGAGTATTATTCTATCTTAATGCTCCTTCACATTAAGGACAATGTGAAATTTAACTGTGGGGGAGTCGGTTGATTGTGGGACGTTGGGTGGATTAATATTGATATATTGTTAGAACTATGCTGGAATGTGTGCTGTTTACATTGTTGAAATGTGGTGAATTGTTGAGAAAAATTTTCAAAATCATAGTCATTACCTTCAACCAAGATTGAATATGTCATGATATGTTATGCTTGATTTGACTTATGCGTGAGATTGAATTAGAACTACCGGTGTATTTTGAGGTTTCCCATTATTCAGGTATTAAATGCCTTTGATTTAGGATAAATATTTTCTTTTAAAGTAGGATTAAGCATGTGTAGTTTCCTTAGGACTGTTGAATTACTTAATTCCTTGCAGAATTGTGTGAACTATTTGGCTACGCATGAAAAATGATTGTAATGTTGTTTCCTTGTGATTACCTCCTTTTCTTTAGCAAATGAACAGGCAGTAAATAAATCAATGTGTGCAAAAGGTCCAATTACTCCAATGTTTTGAGTTGCTTAGTAACTAGGGGTATTCATCACAAATGTTTACCTTTACGTCAAATGGCAGCTTGGAATATGAGTATGCAAAGCACTTTGAGTGTGTGATTTGTTGAGTAACCGGGTGCATTCATCACAAATGTTTGCATTTGCATAAAAAGGCAAATGATGACTTAGAGAAGAAAGGATAAAGAAAGAAAAAGAGAAAACAAAAGAAAAATAGTGATTGTAAGTATATTGCCTAAATGTAAAATTTGAGAAGAGGAGTTATTACAAGTTTAGTTATTGCATGAGTTGCTTATGTAGGTTGAATGGTGAGCATGATGAATTTTGGAATGATGCATGGATATGTGAACTTAAGAAAGTGCAAATGCTTGGTCTTCTCTAATTGAAATTGTTGTGTATTGAATTGGGAATTTAATGCTTACATGATGGGTACCTCTTAGTTTGGCTAGTTGGGACTAATGAAAGTTTGATGCATTTGTCTTTGAGGATTTTCTTTTGCTTGAGGACAAGCAAATATTCAAGTTTGAGGGTATTTGATGAGTGAAAATATACCACATATATTCAGGGGTTTTATTGTGCAAATTGAGGAAGTTTTATATGGTTTCAATGTTATTATTCATGATTTTTAGTAGTTATTGTAATATCTTGTAATTCCTCATCATCACATCTTTCATAATTGATTCTTTATATCTTAGGTTAATTTGGGATGATGGAAGAAAAATAAGTTGGAGCGAAGTTTAAAGAAGTAATTGAATTTAGGCTAGTTGCAGCAAAGCAGAGCACTATCCGATTTTTGAAATTTATCTGGAGTTACAGACCTCCAATTCAGGTGTTCTCTAGCTCATTAGAAAGATAATACAGCAGCCTACAACTTTTGTGAAGAGTACATAGCCCATTTCTGTCGTTTCAAGGTCCAAATGTGGACAAAACAGAAGCCAACAGATATCCCAAAGCTTAGATTCGGCCCAGACCGGTTTTAAGCTCATATCTGGAGTTATAGATGTCTAAAAATATCAAGCTTAGGTGTGTTGGAAAGATAAGAAGGCGATCTAAACTTTCATGAAGAGCCTAACTCCAAAATGTGTCGTCTTTATGTTCAAATATCAACTGGAAATCTGTAAAAACTTATAGCATCACCAAATCAGATTTCAAAGTTGTACCAGCCATTCAAGCCCAATTGCAAATCTAGTTCAGCCCAAAATGAAAGCCCAGTTTTAGCCCAATGTTACAATTAGAGAATGCACAGCCTTGCAGTTAAAAAAAATCCACCAGCCACCTGATTTTACAGACAAAAAAATGCAACTGATATAGCCAATAAAGCGCAGCAGTAAAAGTCTGTCAAAACACACAGGTTTAATATGAGCAAAGTGCCAAAACTGTAACGTTTTAAAGGAAATTAGGTTTATATATCAGCAACTCAAAGAACCTGGGAGGAGAGTCAGGGAGCTACATTTTGGAGAGGATTTGGGACTGTTTTTGGAGAGCACTCATCTGCTGGAAGTTGAGAAAGTTACAGCAGCTTGTTCTCCATTACAGTAGCTTATTTCAGCATTGCAGCAGCTAGTTCACGTGTAGCAACTTGAAATGGAAAGAGAAAAAGATCTTTGGAATGTTGATTTGGTGAATGGGTTTGTAAATATGAAAAGAGGCACAATGAGTTCATCAAAGAGGAGTTCATTCTTTCTATCTTTTGCATTTCTTGTTATGAGTAGCTAGATTTTATTCTAGGAATGGTGTTGTAGTTATGGAGAACCTTATTATGGATTGATTTTAGTTGTTGAAATATATTTCCTTTGTTACAACTTAATAAATTTGATTTTAATGCTTGAAAATTGGTGGTCATAATTTGTTTGAATCAAGGTATTTAGTGATGGAATGAAAGTGAAAGCTAAATACTAGTTTGTGGATTTATTAAACTTAGGTTGTGTATTCTAGAAATAGATATGCCCTTTGTGACATTTATTTAGATTTCAAAGAACCTAATGCATTTATAGTAATATCTGTGATCACGAAAGTAGACATTGATTTAATACAAATAGATGTTTTATTTCTTGAGAAAGGATAAAGTATAAATTAGGAAATCTAGTCTTTGTAACTTCAAAAATATAAATAACTGATATTAAATCTATAACAAGGCTCAATGATGAAAACACGTTCCTAGGATTTCTCCTTATTACTTTCTATTTTCAGTTTTATTTCTATCCTTAGTGCATAATTTCAACTTTGTTCACTTAATTAGTTGATTCCTAGATAATATAAAAATATTGAACATTTTGGTATTTGAACTTACCTTCTTGTGGATTCGACACTTGATTGCCCTGGACTACTGTTCAACGACCCATACAGTTGTGGGTATTAATTTTAGGCACATACTTTAATCACAATTTCTCATTTTCCTTCTCCTTCAAGAAAAAGGAGATACGAACAGCTCAAAAAATTGCAGAAGGGATCCTTTTCAAAAAAGAATCACTTCTCCTCACATAAAAGGAGATCCAAATACTCTCTTAATAAAGGTGTGTAGTCGGCCAATAAGCATGAAAATTATTGAGTGAAACAAGGCCTGCTGAGGATGGCGGTTACCAACTCATGTTCTTTTTTAGGGCAGTTACTCACCTTAAAAGTGGAGAAGAATTAGGAATAAGGAACATGCCATGACCATAATAGAATATTAAGGAATATCCTATAAAAAGAGAATAAGGGCATAATCAGAGGCATCATCAGACATTATATCTGATTTGCTTGTTTTATTTGACATTTAGTTTTAGTGCAGCCATGCTACTTAAGCAAGTTAGAGGCAGTCCTTCAGACATTTCATTATTCTTATTCCATGTACATAGACAATACCTCTGTCCTTTCAAATTTGACTTTGGTATAGGCAATCCCTCTATTTTATTTACTCTTAATACATCATACTTCGTTTTCTTTTATTCTTGAGTGAGAACCCACGAGTGAACTTGCTCCCCCATCGACAAGAAGAAATTTGTGGCATAAAGTATTTTTCACCAAGGCTATTTGTACGCTACTTTTTTCTACACCTCTTACACCTTCACTTTTAACCATTAATATATTATAAAATAATAATAATGATATGTGATAAATAATAATAAAATAATATATGTGAGAGAAGGTATAAGAGTTATTTACAAAAACTAATGTACAAATAACATTAATGTTTTCACCATAAACATAAATTTTTTTTGTGTTTTTTGCTAATAAAAGCGTAATTAGCATATAGATACTGATTTTACAATTTATAGGGAGATAAATTTTCTAACAAAAGTGATTAAGATGGTAGGGGAGTAAGGAGCCATTTGGGACAGCTTAATTGGGGGTATAAGCAGCTTATTTTAAAAAAAAATGATTATTTCCAAAATGAGTGCCTGGGAGAGCTTAATTTTATAAATTCTTTTTTAAAAAATAAGCAGGAAAAACTAGTTTTTTAAGTCTGGATTTATATCTTCTAAAAAAAATAGATCTAATAGGAGAGAGAAAATTTTTTAAATAAATATATCCCTAAAATATTTCACAAATTTTCTAAAAAGTACTTTTATATGTCATTTTTAGGGTGCGTTTGGGACAGCTTTTGCTGTCCCAAAAGCTGCTTTTTTTTTAAAAAAATAAGTGCTTTTTTTCATTTGGGCTGTTTGTATGGGATTATTTTCATAAGTGCTTATTTTAAAAATAAGCAAAAATGCTGCTTTTTTTTTAAGCAGGAAAATGTTGCTTAAAAAATAATCAGGTCCAACAGAGGAGAGAGAAAATTTTGTAAACCAATATACCCCTTAAATATTTCATAAATTTTTTAAAAAGCACTTTTATATGTCATT
>JASKGM010006825.1:0-10654 GCA_034509205.1 Ceratonia siliqua
TACATCCCCTGGATTGGTGATTTTTCAGTATTTTATCAACTACTACTTTCAGCACTTTTCATAGAGTAAACTTACCACAATTAAACTCCCCTGTTTTCTAATCTCCTAATATGATAACATGGTCAGAGTAATCCAAAGGTTTGACCCAGTGTTACCACATACTACAGTCAGTGCTATGCTGGTATATTAGACAAAGATGATATAATTTTGGTAATCTCGGTAGTTATCACATAACTCAATGTTTGGCCCCATTACTTTAGTAAAGTTTTAATTCATTTTCCAGGCTTTTAGTGAATTTTTATATTCCTATAATGTCCTAATATCCTCGGGTTTGAGATCATATATCTCGCCTAATCGACTTATTCAAATGTCCCGAACTACGTTGACTTTGATCCCTTTCGGGATACGTAGGCACTTACTTGGTAAGGCATATCTAGTTATTTATTTCTTCATCTTTATCCATTATTATGAAAAGAGGTAATTTAAATAAATTAAAATTCTTTAAGCATAAACAATTTAAGGTAACTGTCCTTAGGGATGGACATTGTAGGGTGCCTAACACCTTCCCTATGCGTAATTAGATTCTTGAACCCTTCCTCTGGTTTTAAGGGCCAGTTTTCCTTTTTTTTTTTAAGGATTCCAATTATCCTTCTAATTAATTGGTGGCGACTCTATTTTCTCTATATTTTTCCTCACGTGTTCCAAAGTCATAAAATGATGGTTTTTCACCGACTGTCACGTTGTGACAATAATGTTTGGAGGAAAAATGAATTTGCACATAAAGCTCAAAAAAATGGGAGAACAATTTTTGTAGGAAATGAGACAATAAGGGAAAATAAATTTTCACATAAAGCTCGACAAGATAGGAGAACAATTCTCCATATAATGTTTGGAGAAATTAGGACTAAATTGAAATCTTTTGCAATGTTTAGGGCCAAAATGGAGTTTTTGAAAGTATTGGGGCTAAAATGAAAGTACTGAAAGTATTGATGCCAAAATGAAATTACTGAAAGTATTAGGGTCAAAATGAAATTTCTAGAAATATTTGGACCCAAAATGAAATTATTCAAAGTATTGAAGCCAAAATAAATTTTTTTAGAAATATTGGGGCCAAAGTGAACTTACTGAAAGTGTTGGGATCAAAATCTACTTTAAAAACAAATAAAAAAAAAAAAGGCAACTAGAATCTATTTTAGAAATAACAAATAAAATAAGACAACAATTAGAATATAACTTAAAAATAATAAATAAAAATATAGTAACCAAAAGCAATAAACAAACAAATTAACAAAAAACCAAATCTAAAATAATAAAAAATATATTACAAATAAAACTAGAAATAGTAAAAACAAACTAAAAAAACAAAACCAGAAATAATAAAAATAGATTGAAAAAAATTAGATTAAAAATAAAACAAGAATAGTAGAAATAGATAAAAAAAATTGGAGGGAAAAGAGATCAACCAAGGATGAAAATATGGTTACTTCTTTAATGATTATGAGAGGCAACTCCCCCTCTCCCTTGCTCACAATTCTCTTTTTAAAACCACCGAAAATACAACATTAAATTTAGATAATGAAAAGAAAAGAAACAAAAAAAGAAATAAAAAAATAGTGAAAATGAGAAGAGGAGGGTGTGTGTGCCTAAAGAAGGAAGGAAACTGGTTTTTGTGTGTGTGAAAAAGATGAAAAATGAAAAACAACATAAAACCCATGGAGAGAGAAAAGAAAAAGGGAGAGTCTGGACGGAAGCGATGAGGGAGTGAAGGAGATGAGTGTGTGGGAAAAAAGAGCAAGTGGGTGAAGAAGAAGGAGTGGAGGCGTGAGGTGTGGAAGAAAAGGAATTGGGAGTGAGAGTGATGCACAAAAAATTGCTCAATCAAGCATGCAAGAGGAGGAATTCAATCGTGGACTTGGAGGGACTCAAGGGCAGCATTCACGTGATCCATTAAGCTTGCCAAATGGGCCAATCACAAAACTTAGAGCCAAGAGATTTAAGGACACTTTAAATGGGCTGATTCAACAAGTTGGTGAGATGGCAAATACATGAAGGCCCGGCATAAGCCCAACTCATATTCAAGGGAACCTAGTCACTATGATTGAGGTTCTAGAATATTTCAACTGAGGGCTAGACATTTTTCAGCCTTTGAGGATTATGTTAATTAGTTGTTTTATTTAAGAAGAGTCTAAATGAGTTGTTTTATTTTAAGAAAAGTCTAAATTAGTTTTTTTATTTTAAGAGAAGTCTAAATTAGTTGTTTTATTTTAAGAGGAGTTAGCCTCATGTCAAAATAGCATTAGTTTTCCTTATGTTAGGATTAGAACTCAACTCCTATAAATAGGATTGAGCCTTGAACGTTTTTAAAATCATATTTAGAATAATATTGAGAGGCTGTTGCTTCCTTCATTCTTGAACTTATCAAGTTAATTCTTGTGGCGTTCAAACAATCAGACTTATCTCCTTGATTCTTGAGTAATTCTTGGGATTCTTGGTGTGGCATCTTGGAGCATCATAGTTCTTGGTTCTTATCTTGTTAGATAATGGGTCAAGGCTCGACATTCTAAAAGTGCTTGGGATTTAAAATTTACGTTGGTGTTGGGTTCGTCACGTTGTTGCCGAGGTTCATATCATTTTGGTATAAGAGCCTAGGTTCATCAGGTTTGCCTATCCTTTATTGTTTCCTTGTCAACGTCATGTGTTTAGGTTTAGGTTTCCAAGTTGGCCAAAATTTTTAATTGGCTAGATTGTTTCCTTTCTTTTTTTTTCTTGATTTTGGATCTTGGTCTTGTCTGGTTGCTCCTTGAATTCATTTTTGGGCAATAAAAAAAAATATCCTTTTTTCTGCACTAAATCCATGTGTGTTAGAGTTAGAGTTGAGTTAAATTTCTATTGGAGTTTGAGTTTAGTCAAAATTCTATTAGAGTTTGAGTTTAGTTAAACTTCTGTTAGAGTTTGAGTTGAGTCAAAATTTTATTAGTGTTTGAGTTAAGTCAAAATTCTATTAGAGTTTGAGTTAGGTTAAATTTATGTCAGAGTTTGAGTTGAGTCAAAATTCTATTAGAATTTGAGTTGAGTTAAATTTCTGTCAGTGTTTGAGTTAAGTAAAAATACTATTAGAGTTTGAGTTGAGTCAAATTTCTGTTGTGTCTAAATTTGATTCTCTTGTTTTTCTTTGTTACTTATTTCTGTAACATCAAAAAAAAAAATTGAATTAGGTTTCTGTTTCTTTGTTACTCATTTCTGCAACATAAAAAAAAACAAAAATAAAATAAAATAAAAGAAGAAAAAAATAAAGAGGATCCAAAAAAAAAAATGAGTCCTAGACCCCTTTTTAAAAGAAATGTCTGATTCATTCTTGTTATTTTTTTTTCTTACACCAGCTACTTGAGAATTGCTTTTTGAGTCTTGTGGTTTGTTTGTTCTGGTTGCTTACCTCCTTGAATTTCCAATGAAAACCCAATTATTCTTGAGTCTAGTTACAAGTGAAAGGAAAACTGAGTGGAAAAAGGCATGAGTGGAGAGAACATAAGAGGGCAAAAGCCGTTTTAGTGCCAAACACAAGAGTGAGTGCATGTTTCTTGAGTGAAACATGTGAGGAAGATAGCTTGTGAGGTCCTAACCTTGTTTTTTTTCTTTTTTGCAGATTCCAAATATGTCACACAATCAACAAGAAAACTTAATGAAGAGGTACAACAACCAACCACTCTGAACTTACAGTTATAGTCATTGTTGAGAGAGATTAGGAGAGCTGAATTAGAGCAAATTCATGAGAGGATGGATCGGTTGGAAGGAGAAACAACAGAGGGACAGTCTCAAAATGCTCCCATTAGATAACCACCTAGGCGAATGTAACCAAGAGTACAATGGGGTGGCGGTGAAGATGGAGAACAATCAAATGAGGTGGATGAACCAGGGAAGGTTTGAGCATGGTTATGGGTTTAGAGAAGCTAAGAATCGGGTAGATAATAATTTGGGAAATATAAAGATTAAAATCTCATCTTTCCAAGGTAAAAATGATCCTGAAGCTTATTTAGAGTGGGAAACTAAAATGGAGATGGTGTTTGATTGTCACAACTACTCAGAGGTGAAGAAGGTTAAGTTGGTTGCAATTGAATTCACTGATTATGCCATTGTTTGGTGGGATCAATTACTAGTTAATAGGAAGAGGAATAGAGAGCCACCCGTGGACACTTGGGAGGAGATGAAAACACTTATGAGGAGGCGTTTTGTACCCAGTCGCTACTATAGGGGCTTGTTTTCAAAAATTACAGAGGTTAACTCAAGGTTCTAAGAGTGTAGATGATTATTACAAGGAGATCGAGGTAGCTATGATCGGGGCTAATGTGGAAGAGGATAAAGAAGCCACCATGGCTAGGTTCTTGCATGGTTTAAATAGGGAGATTGCGAATATAGTTGAGTTGCAGCACTATATTAAGTTATCAGATATGGCACATCAAGCCATAAAAGTAGAGGAACAACTCAAGCAAAAAGGATTAGCTAGGAGGGGACAACCTGTGGCTACCAACAACACATAGAGATCAGCCCCTAAACAGGATGAATTTTTATCAACTAAGCTTAAGTCCGAACCTTCTAAGGATGCCAAACAATTTGCAGCACTAAGATAAGTTAACACCAAATCTACCACTTCTAGAAACCGTGACATTAAGTGTTTCAAATGTCAAGGTAAGGGTCATATAGCTAGCCAATGTCCGAATAAAAGGGTGATGGTGATCAATGCTCAAGGGGAGATTGAGTCAGAAGATGAACAAGATGAAGATGTCATATGCTGCTTCTTGAGGACGACTACGAAGGGTAGTGTACGGTAGATGGAGAATCATTAGTGGCGAGACTAGCTCTTAGCACGTAGGTTAAGGAAGAAAATAATAACCAGCGGGAGAACTAGTTTCACACTCAGTGTTTTGTGAATAACAAAGTTTGTTGCATCATAATGGATGAAGGAAGTTGCACCAATGTAGCTAGTACTAAATTAATAGAGAAATTGGCATTACCTACCATAAAGCATCCACGACCATACTGACTTCAGTGGCTAAACAATTATAGAGAAGTCAAGGTGACAAAACAGGTATTTGTGACATTTTCTATTGGCAAGTATAAGGATGAGGTGCTTTGTGATGTGGTTCTTATGCACGCATGTCACATCCTATTGGGAAAGCCGGTTTCAACAATTGGTATTCTTTTACCATTAAAAAGCAGCCTATATCACTTATACCATTAACTCTAAAACAAGTTCTCGAAGACCAACTAAAGATGCAAAAAGTGAGTGAAAAGAAAAAAGAGAAAGAAGGAGAATCTGAAACTGAGAGAAAAGAAAAAGAGAGGAGAGAAAAACATAAAGGTAAAAATGTGAATGATGGTAAGTGCAAAAAAGAGAATGATGTGGCTTTATTGTGTGCAAGAGAGGAAAAATACAATTTCATTGCAAAAAAAAAAAGTTAGATAAAGAGAGCTTTACTTTTACCACAGCCCCTTATAGTACTCATGTACAAAGAGGCCCTTTTATGCATTAATGATCTCACTGGTTCTATGCTAAGCAATATTGTTTCTCTTTTACAGGAGTTTGATTATGTTTTCCCTGAAGAGGTGGCTCATGGTTTGCCTCTAATTTGAGGGATTGAACATCAAATTGATTTCATACCTGATGCATCAATTCCAAATCGGCTTACCTATAAGAGCAATCATGAGGAGACAAAGAAACTTCAAAGGTAAGTAGGTGAATTATTAGAGAATGGATATGTGCATGAAAGCATAAGTCCTTGTGCAGTTCTAGTACTGCTAGTTCCTAAGAAGGATGGGACATGGAGGATGTGTGTTGACTGCCGAGCCATCAACAACATAAAAATAAAGTATCGTCATCCCATTCCTAGACTAGATGATATGTTAGATGAATTACATGGTTCTTGTGTTTTTAGAAAAATTGATCTTAAGAGTGGATATCATCAAATTAGGATGAGAGAAGGAGATGAATGGAAAACTGCCTTTAAAACTAAATATGGTTTGTATGAGTGGTTAGTGATGCCTTTCGGTTTAACTAATGCTCCGAGCACATTTATGCATTTAATGAACCATGTTTTGCATACATTTATTGGTAGATTTGTAGTTGTATATTTTAATGATATCCTTATTTATAGCAAAAACTTGGAAGAACATGTAGTGCATTTGAAATCTGTTTTAGATATACTAAGGAGAGAAAAATTGTTTGCTAACCTCAAGAAGTGCACATTTTGCATGGATAAGCTTGTGTTTCTTGGCTTTGTTGTTAGTGTTAAGGGGATTGAGGTGGATGAGGAAAAGGTGAAGGCAATCCAAGACTGGCCAATGCCTACAACAATAAGCCAAGTGAGGAGTTTCCACGGCCTAACTAGCTTCTATAGACAATTTATGCATGATTTTAGTAGTTTGGTCGCCCCTCTTACTGAAGTCATCAAGAAAAATGTGCCATTTAAGTGGAGGGAGGAACAAGAAAAAGCATTTAATCTTATCGAAGAAAAGTTAACTAATTTACCTTTGCTTGTTTTGCCTAACTTTACTAAAACTTTTGAAACTGAGTGTGATGCTTCAGGAATAGGTATTGGAGCTGTTTTGATGCAAGAAGGTCATCCAATTACTTATTTCAATGAAAAGTTGAGTGAGGCAACCCTAAACTATCCTACTTATGATAAGGAGATATATGCTTTGGTGAGGGCTTTAGAGAATTAGCAGCACTATCTATGGCCCAAGGAATTTGTAATTCACACAGATCATGAATCTTGAAGCATTTGAAAGGACAACAAAAGTTGAACAAACACCATGCCAGGTGGGTGGAATTCATTGAAACATTTCCTTATGTGATCAAATACAAGTTAGGTAAAGAAAATGTGGTGGTTGATGCATTGTCCCGAAGGTATGCTTTACTTTCTACTTTAGATACAAAATTGCTTGGCTTTGAATACATTAAGATTTGTATACACAAGATTCTGATTTTTTTGATGTGTTCAATGCATGTGAAAAAGTGGCGTTTGGTAAGTTTTATAGGCATGATGGATTTTTGTTTATAGAGAATAAACTGTGTGTGCCTATGTGTTCTTTGTGTGAATTGCTTGTGAGAGAAGCTCATGGTGGTGGGTTGATGGGTCATTTTGGTGTAGTTAAGTCTTGAAGAGTTTTGCATGAACATTTTTTTTGGCCTCATGTGAAACGTGATGTGGAAAGAATTTGTGAAAAGTGTATCACTTGTAAAAAGGCTAAGTCTAAGTTGAAACCCCATGGTTTGTACACCCTTTACATACACCTACTGAACCTTGGATTGATATCTCTATGAATTTTGTTTTGGGTTTACCTAGGACTAAGAGGGGGAGAGATTCAATTTTTGTGGTGGTAGATAGATTTTCTAAGATGGTACACTTCATTGTATTTCATAAAACGGATGATGCATCTCATATAGCTGATTTGTTCTTCAAAGAAATTGTTAGGCTGCATGGCATGCCTAGGACCATTGTTTCTTATAGGGATACAAATTTTTTGAGTTACTTTTGGAAGACTTTGTGGGGAAAGTTGGGAACCAAGTTATTGTTTTTTACTACTTGTCATCCACAAACTGATGGTCAAACTAAAGTAGTAAATAGAACTTTGTCTTCTCTGTTGCGTGCTATCATTAAAAAGAACTTAAAAACATGGGAGGATTGTTTATTGCATGTTGAATTTACTTACATTAGAAGTATACATTCTGCAACTAAGTTTTCCCCTTTTGAAATTGTGTATGGTTTTAATCCAATGTCACCTTTGGATTTAACCCCTTTACCTTTGAGTGAACATGTAAACTTAGATGGCAAAAAGAAGGCTAAATTGGTGAAGCAGATTCATGAAAAAGCACTGCTATGCATTGAAAGGGGGACTGAAAAATATGTCCGTCAAGCCAATGAGGGACGCAAAAAGATAGTGTTTGAACTAGGAGATTAGGTTTGGTTTCACTTGAGGAAATAACGTTTTACAGAGCAACGGCGTTTGAAACTCCTACCTTGGGGTGATGGACCATTTCAAGTGGTGGAACGCATCAATGACAATGCCTACAAGCTTAAGTTACCAGTTGAGTATGGTGTTAGTGCAAGCTTTAACATTGTTGACTTATCTCCTTTTGATGTAGGTGATGATTTGAGGACAAATCTTTTTCAAGGGGGGAGAACGATGCACAAAAAACTACTCAATCAAGCATACAAGAGGAGGAATTCAATCGTGGGCTTGGAGGGACTCAAGGGTAGCATTCACGTGATCCATTAAGGTTGCCAAGTGGGCCAATCACAAGAATTAAAGTCAAGAGGTTTAAAGACACTTTAAATGGGCTGATTCAACAAGTTGATGATATGGCAAATACATGGAGGCCTGGCATAAGCCCAACTCAGTTTCAGGGAACCTAGTCACTATGATTAAGGTTTTGGAAGATTTCAATTGAGGGCTACACATTTTTCATTCTTTGAAGATTATGTTAATTAGTTATTTTATTTTAAGAGGAGCCTGAATTAGTTGTTTTATTTTAAGAGGGGTATGAATTAGTTGTTTTATTTTAAGAGGAGTCAGCCTTATGTCAAAATAGCATTAGTTTACCTTATGTTAGGATTAGAACTCAACTCCTATAAATAGGATTGAGCCTTGAACGTTTTTAACAATCATATTGAGAATAATAATATTGAGAGGCTATTGCTTCCTTCATTCTTAAACTTATCAAGTTAATTCTTGTGGCGTTCAAACAATTAGACTTATCTCCTTGATTCTTGAGTAGTTCTTGGGATTCTTGGTGTGACGTATTCAAACATCATAGTTCTTGGTTCTTATCTTGTTAGATAACGGATCAAGGCTCAATATTCTTGAAGAGCTTGGGATTTGAAGTTCATGTTGGTGTTAGGTTTCGTCACGTTGTTGGCGAGGTTCATATCAATCCTTATTGTTGATATGTTGGGATATCTGGTGTAAACACCTATTTTTGTCCTACTTTTTCTTATTTTACTTTACTTTTACTTTATTTTATTTAAGTTATATTATTTACTATTTATTAGTTTTAAGCAAAAAAAAAAACAAATAAACAAACAAACAAAAAAGAAAAAATGTACTCCATTCCACTTAACCATAACTCAATTTAATTCCCTCAGCCCAATACCTTAACAAACCGGAGCCCAGCCTAATTATGCAGACCAAACACTCCCACAAGCCCACTTACCCCCACAAACCCACTTAACCGGACTACCCTCTCTCTGTTAAAATCACTTTCCTTTTGTACAATTACCAGGTCAACCCCACACTTCTGCAAATGCCATTTCCCGTCTCTCTCTTCACGCAACCTTTCTCTGCGTGCAAATCATACCCACTCTCCCAAACAAACCCATTCTTCCACCTGCACCTACGCCCTCTGCGAAACATGCTTCCCTTATCCCTCTTGGCATCAATTTCACGCAACCCAGTCTCTATCAACTCTCGGCAACCTTCATTTCTCTATTTCCCTCTTCACGTGTCATCTCATCTCTCCCTGAACCAGTGTAATTTCCCTTCATACCCACTCTCAGTAAATCATCCTCCATGCAATCTCTGCTCATCTACGCTTCACCCACTCCCTGCAAGCTCCATTTCTTGGTCACCAGCTCAGTACACGCAACAGCCGGAGATAAAAGGGTTCAGACAGAGGAGACAAGGGGAGACGGGAAAAAACCAACAGACTTAAGGAATCGATAGAGAGAAAGGGGGGATTTTTCTGAAGTCTCGAGGATAGAAAAAGAAGAATCAGAGAGGGATTTCGAAGCTGAAAACAAGGGCTTACAACCGAGGCTGAAGGGATTTTGGTAAGCTTTGGTCGATTTAGGAGTTTTGTATTTCGGGAGGGGTTTCTTTTGTTTTTCTGATTGAAGGAGCAGTTTCTCTCTCTAAATTCCCCTTTTGTCATCTGGGTTAGACGAAATCAGTTGGTATTTTTTTTTTACATTAATGATATCTGGTTTGTTGGTACTTTGCTTGCTGTGTAGAGTGATTAACTCCCCAATTTCAGATTGTGAATTAGACGAGCCTATGTTTAGACCTCGTTACTGATCAATGGTAGGATGATTAATGCTGGAATTCGGTTTCACCTTATGCCAATCCGTAGCTGATATCCTTCTTGTGTCAACTGCGGAGGCAAGTTAGGATAAACAGAGCTAACTAAATTCAGTTGGGAGCAAGCGTAGCTCCAAGCCATACAATCTGGCCTTGAAATCAGATTGTATCTCTGGCTCTGACTTTGATTTTCGCGTGAAGCAGAGAGTGGTTTTTTAGAGTGGTCCTCCATTACGTTAAAAATGCGTAAGATGATATTGTGATTCATTTTTACTAAATGTTGGGCACAAATGATTCTTGGGATAGCCTTATTTCTGAGCAAGGGTAAGTGGCAGAAACCTCGTATTTTTATGCAAACCTCACTGTGATTCAGTTAATGCTGGAATAAAGCTGGGTTCTTTTAATTTAAATTTGACACAACTTTTCAGCAATGATTCTTAAGAGATTTAGATATAATTTCAATTCACTATGTTTGAAGTAATGATTTAGTTGATTTGAGTTTCAGGTTCTTTGATTAACTGTGTTATTTGTAATTTCGTATGCAATGATTAGATGTTGGTTTAGTTAGCCATGCTATCTCAAA
>JASKGM010006826.1:0-10654 GCA_034509205.1 Ceratonia siliqua
GGAAATCCCACTCTCAGTCTTACCTACTGAACAGGGTGATAGAACAGTTTGTGGATGTCTCCAAGTGCTGCAAAGTCTCTCGCTATTGTTCTTTTTTGCTGATCAGATAGTTCTTGAAGCTCTGAACATAAACACAACAGAACCTCAGAGATCTCCTTTGAGAGTCGTCAAATGGAATCGGCCTGAGATTGGAGAATTCAAAATCAATACAGATGGTGCATCTAAAGGCAACCCAGGTACCTCTGGAGGTGGTTGATACGAAATCATCTTGGTCATTTAATTGCAGCCAGCTCTCATTGCTATGGTATATGTTCAAGTGTCGTTGCTGAATTCCGAGCGCTATATGATGGCATCTTACTGTTCAAATCAATATCAGAAATCAGTACATGTCCTATTGTTCTAGAAACGGATTCCAAAGTAATGGTGGATGTACTTACTTCAAAGGCTTGAATAAGTCAAGCTTGTTGTAAGGCTAAAGCCCCTTTACTAGTAGAGGCAGAACGAAAAATCGGAAAGCAGTCAGTCTTTTCGGTAAGTCAGTGTTGCAAGTCTTATGGTCCGAACAGAGTACAGAGCCGGCACTCCCGGAAGCCTGTGGGGAATGGGGAAGGAAGACCAGACAGAGCTTGAGCCTGAGAGAAGGAAGGAATATCGCTAAAACCGAGACTCCAAGACTCCGGTCAAGGAGATCAGATAGACGAAAATTTCCCTCGTATGGAGAACAAATCCTATCTCTTATCTCTCTAGTTCTGGAACTCTTGGTAAGCTAAGTTTCTTTGAATATACCTTTCAAGAAAAGACCTTTCTTTTATTTTACGCCTTATTAGTTATGAAAGCAGAACCCGCTCGGAAACCAACTTGATCGATTCAGATTCAGTGCTTGGATTAGGTCCGGGTAGAGAACAGGTAAGGGCGGTAGGCTTTTCACTTTAGCCGTTCTTATTCAAGGCCTTACTCGTTTAAAGCTTTTTTGATCCCCTCTTTCTAGTTAGGGAGCTATAAAGAAAGAGATGAAAGCCTCTTCAGTAAACTCTTTCCGCTTCCGCTTCTGAGGCGGCTTTGGTTGGAAAAGAGAGTGTTTCAGTTACGGGTTAGGGCTAGTGAGTTACTATACGTTCGTGAAGGCAGACAGGCGCTCGTAGACAGAAAACCGTTTTCGCAGAGCGACTTAGAGAAAACAAAGCACTTCTTGTTTCGAAAAGCGATGCGTACAGTTCCGGGGGTAAAGGAAACCTTCTCTCTCTTGCTTTCGGGCCTACGTCTCTCTTTCAAGGGTTCCAGTTTCTTTGGTAGCTTTGGGCAAGGCAGTACTGGTACTCAGTCGATCTTGCTCTAGCCGCTTTCGGCTTAAGGGAAGGTTTCCTTTCCGTGAAGTTTTTGTTCCAGGCCCCCTTCTTAGTCAATGGACTGATAGTTGAAGGGACGGGATCATGACTTTGACTTCTAGGTAAACCTGTAAGTGAAGGAAGGAACAGCTGTAAGTTAAGGTTTCAATGGAGTTGAACCCGCACCCAAGAAGAGCCCTTTTTTTCCTCTTGGGGTAGCCCCGTAGAAGATCATTAAAAGGCCTTGAAGAAGCTTTTCTCGATCTATCTTCTGGTCTGCTTTATCTTTGTATATAACTAACAAAATAGAATATGGTTAGCTCTTTACTCGTTAGATGGGTTAGCTCTATGCACTCTTTGTGATTTCTTTCCTCGGAGTGCGGGTTCATCTCTCTCTCTAAAGGTCTTTTCAAGTGCAATCCTACTATATTATAGGGCTCAGCAAGTAAGAAACTTGGCCCCAACGACAGACGAACGGGCATTTTCGGGGACTAGCCCGCTTCCCATTACTCAAGAGGGCAATTGATGATTCAAAAAAGAAGGATTCCATCCAGCCACACCTCTCTTTACCTGTATGGCTACCATGTTGCGAACGAAGTTCTTAGAGAGATTTCGTTTTATATAGTATAGGCAATTTCTCTCCGAAATTCTGAACGATGTCGTCATTAGGGGACTCGCTAGTCAATGGTTCCTCTCCTGCCTCAGGTGCCTCTACCCTCGCCTACGTCTCTACTGCTTCCACCCGGACATCAATGAAAAAAACCAACCCTGTGGGTAGGCTATGGATCCTCAATGAACAGATCCTACTCTGCCTACGCTCCATCTCACTCTGTTCATGCCCCCGTTACCGGAATAGGTTGCGAGGGTGATGGTTCTTCAACGGGATCAATTGGCTCCAGTTCCACTGCTACCCGTGGTTGTGAAACTGCTAGGTCAGATACAAGGTGTGGTGCGTCTCGCTTCTCTTTCTTTGTAATACGGCGGGCTTCTTCTCTCACCCCCCGTGCGATCCGGGGATCTCCTGCCTCATGCTGCAATCTTAGGATATCCTGGCTTCCCCACTACGGGGGACTCTGCGACTCGATTCGCCGGGTCCATTGGCGGCTCTCGAACTATGCTCTTGAAGTGGAAGGAACGCTATCTCTGCCTCTGGGTCCCTTGCCTCCACATCCCTTGTGGCTCACATTCGGTCAACCACTATACATGGGTCTCAAACTTAAACACTGATGTTGAGTTCTTAAATCGGGATTGACTAATATGCCGCTAGGTAAACCCCTGCTCCCTGGGGTCGGGGATCTTATGTATTCGCTTCTCCTCCTGCTGCCCCCGCTGCTGGGAACGGTACTCCGGGTCTTTATAGGGGGGGGTGCTACGTACTCTCTATAGGAAGGTATGCTTTTAGCAACGGCCCCTTATTAAGAAATTAGTAAGGGATTTGCATAAACTGATCATGGAACGGTGGAATCTGGATCAGCTACCCACGCCTCTGCAGGTGGTTGTGGGTTCGCTCGGCCGACTCGATCAACTGGGTCGAGGGAAACATGAGAAACAACTAAGTAAACTGCTTCTTCGGCTGGTTCAACTTACTCAACAGAATAAACTACCATTGCAGCTTCTCCAGCTACCTCTGCCTCTGCTGTAGGATCCGCCGGTGGATCTTCCGCTCTGGGTACCTATGCTTCTATCCTAACCGAAGCCTTTGCTCCCGAGATACCCATGCCCCCGTTCCTTCCCCTGACGCTGCTCCTAACCAACCGCGAGTAATGATGCAAAGCTGGGCTGGGTCTGGGCATGCCTACTCTCGAATCTAAGGAAGGGATGCGTGCTACTGGATGATCCGGAGAAAGTTCTCTGGTTATGGAGAAGGATCCGCATCTTGCCTCTACGGCGCTTTACCCCTGTCTCTAGTTCTCAAGTGAAGGTCGGGTTTCTGGTATCGAAGTGAAGATGAGCCAGCTACAAGAAGATGACAACCTTTTGAGCTCCCAATCAAAGGAAAGGGTTGTTGACAATCTAAGAAAACCGGATTAACTTATTTAAGTAAAAAAAGGGAGCTGTATAAATATTATCAGAAGTATAAGCATAGTAATAAAGAAAAAAGTTTTTTTGAAATTGAAAAGGAATTGAACCTTACAGATACTGATCTGGAAAGATTACGAGAGACGATGCATTGGGTTAATGAACCTATACCACTTGAGCATCTTAGGTATTTTCATTCAAATGAATGTCAATAAGAATATGAATTTCAATAATTAAAAAAAAGATGGATGAGAAGATCAGTGAGATAGTCTCTTTATACTATATATTTATAGTATATGTATGTGGCTATGATGTATATGATAAGAAGGAAGCAGCAGGTAAAAGATATGATGCTAAGTGGGTAGAATTCCTGGTAGAGATGAAGAATTCTATAGATAAAGATAATAACAATAGCTTGCATTACTAAATCCATTATGATTATCTCTTTACCTGTAGAGCGATTTCATTCGCTAATACAACCTCGTGGTCCTCCACACTGTAGAGTGGCTCCACCAGGTAGCTTGTCTCCTAGATGTAGGTAGCCGATAGGTTTATATGCTCTATCTATTTTTTTAGCTTTCAATAGAAGGCCGTCTTTTTTTGACTATAAGACTGCTATGTCCGTCCTGGTAGCAGTGTTTGCTAGCATAACAGCAAGAATGATTGTACCTAGTAATAGACAGAGTAATTTATTGCTATTCTCTCTTTCTAGATGCTCTATAGCACTACTACTTTCTAGATTAGCATCTACTATTGGAATAGCTGGAGACTGAGTATTCTCTAGATTAGAAATAGAAAGAGTACTTGAACTTTATGGTAACATATCTAACAACCAGTTCTGGTCTAGTAGTCCTGCCTGGCATATTGTATGAATTAGATCTGAGAAAGGGTATCTAGCCCAACCCAACCCAAATAGTAGATGTTATACATAAGAGAGGTATTAGACTCTCCTCTAAAAGGAGTGGCATTAGCACTTCAGCTAGAACTACTCTAGTAGGAATTAGACTTAGCGGGTCGAAGACTATATCTGTGCTATCTCCACTTGAGCTTCCAGGGGGAGTATTAGAGCTTTCTCGGCTATCTTCGCTTACCCCGGCATTTGGAGTAGGAGAAGGATCACTGTAGAAGATGTTGATTCCTAGTAGAGCCTTCGTGAGTTTCACACCTTTCACCCCGTGTACACTATTATAGTATATATCATCACCAGTCTTTTGGAGGGCCCATACCCCTTTACCTATAGGCTTGGCTACATACCCTTCCACCTCTATAGTAGGTAGCTTTGCTGCCCCTATCATATCTGTTCCTATAGGCATATCTCTTCCTATAAGCGTAGGTTGCTTACATCCCAAGTCTATAGACGTAGGTCGCCTACGGGCTTCCAATGTGCCTATATGCGTAGACTTCATCTCCAAACCTATAGGCGTGTTGCCTTCCAAACCTATACGCGTAGACAATGGTGGGAATTTCACTTTAGGTCTTTGATACTTAGAGGTGCGAACTTTACTCTCTATTCGTAAAAATAGAATGAACTTTCTCTAAGAGAGATGTTAAAACTATTCTTAGCATGATATAACCTAAATTCCTAAACAGGTTACTCTTTCGAGTCTTTTTTCGCTACCTTCTTTTAAGCCGATTAGCTTGAGTATCGGGCTAGGAAACTTCCTGACCTATGTCAGTCAAACCATTGTGCCCCTTACCGGCGTAGACTAAGAGTCTTATCTCTATCTTTATGGAATAAGCAAACGGCTGATGCATTTTAAGCACCCTCATGGTATTGTTAGAGAAAGTTGGGCGGGGGCAACCATCCTAGAAGATATGAGGGGCTACCTCGGATTTCTCCAAAAACAATGGGGTGAAGTTGATTTACCTCATTTTTTGCTATCATCAGTAGGGGTAGATTGCTAGCGAGTCAAATGAAGTGAATGATTATCCTCAAAGAGTCACCATATTACATAGATGATTTTTTTCTTATGAAAGAAATTTTCCGGATTCGATTACAGCATATGACAGATGCTTTAGTTTACTTTATATCAGGTTCTTCTAATAAGTAAGTAAGCTTCCTCTTTCGGTCTTACGATCCGCTTAGTTCTAGTAGAAGCTGTTCCGGTCATCGTAACATCAGTCGGCGATTCCATTCCTGCTCCTTTGAATGAGAATAGGCCGTTCTTTAGACCTTTGAAAAGTCGTTTTGTTGCCCATATCCCTGATGGGAAGGAGAGGTGACTTGAGAGTCGGGTTCCTAAGAAATGCTACCTCCACGAACCGAGAAAGCCTTAAAGTTTTCCCGATGTGACACCAAAGGACTATGCATATGAGGGGGATTAAGCCTCAACTGGTCGGGCACAAAGTTGGAAAAGAAGGCGAAGAGCTAACCTAGTGCCATCTTTACTGGGTACAATGGGCAGAAAAAAGGGTGGAGATGTGTTGATCCCATCACTTATATCTTAAAGCTCGCCACATCTTGTCTTTGATGATTGGTAGAGGTGGATAAGTAGTTGCCCAAAGGCTGACGAAGTCATTCCGTCTTGATTCCAATGCGATTGACCCAACGCGATATTCAATTGATGGGCTCCGAGGATCTCTGAGATTGACCAGCCAGCTCTTGGACAATGACATGAGGGGGAGCCCCCCAAAGAAAAGGGACACGATCAGGCACTTCAGGAGATTGGGCGATAAGATCATCCGGAGGTAAGGGAGAAGGAGGCCTTAATAGAAAGGGGTGAAGAAACTTCTGAGACAGGAGAGTAAGAGTGGGAGGTTGAAGCGCTTATATCACAGTAGTAGTAGCACTATGATTGGGTCCCACAGCAGCTGTAGCGGCATTGGCCTTTCTTTCTGTTGGAGCATGTGTGGTATGAGATGCCCTTATTAAGGGAGAATGCCTAGGGGAATTTTGGCTATACAGATATAGCTCTTGGCTCGTCCTCGGTCTATTATGAAAAAAAAAGAGATGGAAAAGGCTTTTTCTAAGTAGAAGATCTCCGCTCAAGTCAAGTAGAAAGAACGAAAGCTGCTTTCACTCGCCGGGCCTTCCTCCCCCCTTGGCTGGCGCCAGTACTTAAGGTCAACTTGCTAATCGTGTATTGGGTTGAAACTCCTCCCGTTTCTGCTTGAGCGGCCCTTGTCGAACCGAAACTATACTAATAAATAGACTTTCTGGATTGCTCGCTAGGTCTCCCATCTCTTAGCAGGAAAGGATCCGCCCCAGTGTCGTTTTAGTTCACCGGCGGTGGGATCGCTTAGTGTCTCAGGTGGCAGATATATTATAGGGATGACTTATGGAGATATGGCTACCTACCCCCTAGCCCAGCCTCCGGCTTAGCGGCAACAGCCTTTGAAAACGGAGAAGATTCCGTTGAGAAAGTAATAATGAAAGTTAGCTGACCCCATTCTCTACGACACATCAAATCCACCGAGATAAAGAAATCCCGAGTAAATGGGGACTCTCCCCCGAATAGAGATCTTGTCCTGCTCGGTTTCCAGTGCTTCCTGAAGCTGATAGTAAGCTAAGCGTTGGAACTTGAAGGGTTTTGGAAGAAAAAAAAAAGACCTTCGAAAGCACTAAGTTACTTACGTTCTCGGTAAAGGGGTTCGGATCCTCTCACAAATGGAAGAATTCTCTATGAGCCTTCTATCTGTTACTTTGACTACTGTCATTATGTTTGTGTTTGCTGCGCTCTATTTAAAGCTGCCGCAGAAGAATGGGAGGGGAACAGTCCTCACTTGGGAAACGACCTCGACCTAGGGAAGACTCTCTCCTCGCCTTCATCTTATGAGCGATTACATTATAGGCTTCAAATGGCTCCCAGCACTTTTCGTTTTTTTTATGAGGCTGTAAGCTTGGCTCAATTGATTCTATTCTATCCAGCCGATTCTATCACTCTCACTAGCAGTTAATCTTTATAGAACCGATCTTAACACCCAAAACAGAGGAATAGGAGAGGGGGACTGCCTCTAGATTGCACGGGTCTGTCTTCCCTTGAATGACGGGTTACCTTTTCGATGCCATAGGAGACCCTCACTTCTATTCCTTTTCCATGCACATAGACATCCTATGTCTTTCTCTTCGGATCTTCTAGACTGAAATAGTTGAGCCAGGAGAGATTCTAAATGGAATGCTTAATCCACTTGAGCTTACTATCAAATGCAAATGCAAATAGGTATCTTTCTGTGCATATCTAGAAAAAGAAGCTCTCCTCCTAAAGCTTTAGTTTCAACGCATCATTCTCAATAGCCCAACCAAGGCTCAAGGTACTGTTCGACTAGGAAATTCAATTGACTCCCGGATGGGTCTGTTGTTGGTGCACCTAATGACCGGCTAAAGAGACAATTCCTATTATTAGTATAGTTTAAGAAAGATTTTTTGAATCTTATAGGCACTCCACTCTGGCTTCCAGCAGCAAAGCTGATTTACTTGATGAAGCGTAGCTAAGTATAGTGCATGGGGTTGTTTCATGTACCATCTTTCAAAAAAAATAAGAGATCACCTGCCCTTGCTTTATACTAAAGCATGCTTCAAGCCATCCCTAGGAACAAATCTCCTTTTTGACTTATAGCTTTCCCGTGTCAACACGCCTTTTTGGAAAGCATTTTTGGCCATCTAATTCATTTTCGACTTGACCGAAATGCTTGCCTTCCTTCCAATGGGCATTAGTGGGTCCCTCATAGCAGACGGTTTTGGGACTTTTCTATACTCCGAGAACGGGGGATAGGCCGGGTTCGCCTACCTTAATTACATTTCCATTCCATTTCGAAAACTCAACCACCGAGAGAACAAAACCTACATTGGGAAGATTCAAAAACTGGAGTTCGCTAGCCCCTATTTCGAAAGGCTTCTTTCGAGTAAGCTCCAGAAATGCATTCTTTCAGGTTACTTTTTCTATCCCTTCAAGCTAAGAATTCCTTTTTTTAGGGAATTCCTGAAATGATTCTTCTCTTGACTCCGGGGGGAATCTTTACCGCAAACCTCTTTCTGCATAGGTGGTGGCTCTATTTGAGCGCACCGCATCGGAGAAGTCAGTTAGGGCTCCGACTGCGGCCTGTGCCCCTTAGATTAGACCGGATTCACCCGATGGAAGGTATCTATTTCAATCCTTCGGGGCACTCACGAAATTCATTCCTTTGGGCACCTTTGACAATTAGCTTGAATGAGTCTTCTCGGGAAAGTTGTATTAGAGAAAGTTGGGAGGGGTCAACCAGAGAATTTGGCTGGCTTGTCTTAGGAAGGGGTGAAAGCCACACTCCCGGCGTTGCTACTCCCCTTAGTGGTGGCCCGCCTCTCCAGTAAGTTAGGAAAGTTGGGAGCAAAGGCGACTCATGTATAGGTTCTATTTGCTTGCAATTTATGATTGAACATTAAGGTCATAAGGCGCTTTGGATTCCTACCAAAGCCGGGCGTCAAGAAGCCCTATCTAGGCCTAGCCACGCTAGGATCCGCTAAGCAAGGAATGGATAGGATCAATCAGTCTCAACCATTGCACTCACAACCAAACTTAAACTTACCTGCCGAGCGACAAAAGCGGTAAAGATTCAAAAAGACCGCCCTTCTAAACCACCCCATTCAATATAAAATTCTTCGAAAAAGCCTAATAGCGATCGAGAGGATAGGACTTTGTGTATGTGGTATGGCTCATTAATTAGTTCGTCTATAAGCCTTCTCTGTGGGCTCCAAGGAGAAGTCAATTCAAATGCGAATCTAGGCCTTTTTTCAGAGTGGAAAAAATCTCAGCATTGGCTTAACCAACTGCCTGTGACAGATAATCCGGCCCCTTTGCTTATGGAGCATTCCATTTCGTTAGAGCAATATGACGCTTTTCGAAAGGATATTCTCCGACGCCAGCAGGGAAATTCGCTTAGCATTTCTCCTTTCGCGGAATGAGTAAGGAATCCTTTCGAAAGTCGTCTTTAATGAAGCCTAGCTCAAATTGATACGGAAATGAGAGAAATTTCTCTATTTTTGGAAGAGAATTCTTATTAGTTCAGTTTTAGGAATGCGCTTTGGATTACACAATAGAAAGATGAAGGAATTTTTTTGAAGGAAAAAGGATTGAATCCTTCTCAAGAGGCCAACCCCTCGGGACACCTAAAAGAAAGATAAGGCAGTCAAGCGTATGAGTTTAGACAAGACAAGAAGGCAGTGCCTAATATGACTTTGTCTGTGGGACCTAAGAAGCTTGGAAGGTCTCCGCTCAGCACAATGCATCGGTAAGTCTTTATCGGAAATGCCCCTCCGAACCCATTATACGTAGGCGATACCAGCTGCGCACCTTAGTATATTATAAGAAAGGTGGAAGCTTACCTTATTATTATGAAAAGGGGAAAGGGGATTTTTATAGAGAGAGCCAAGGAGAGAATCAGTCTTCAGATTAGATGGGCACCTACCATCAAAAGTGAAAATTTTTTCTTAAAGCTTAACTGGAAATTGACTTTACTTGGTACACCGATTCCGGGTAACCATAGAAAAAGGAAGGGACGAAATCCACATATGATCAAGAAAAGCGTCCCTAATCTTTCCGGCTCATGGGGCAAGCTTACTTAGTGGAAAATAGAAGAAAATGGTTGAAGTACTTATTGCCAATGTAACCTAAGCAACATTGTTGTTTCCCGGCCGGATCTAGGTATCGTTTCGCTTGTGCTTCTTTCAAGGGAAGCATTTCGCTCCACTTCCGCTTGAGTACCGTATCTATTCCTATTTTATGGTAAGATCCAGCATTTCCTAAATCTATCTGTGCTCCCCCTTATATAGTTATATAAGAGGCTCAAATAAAAAGGTGAATCTTTATTGGCCTTTTGTTAACTCTAGTCCATCTCTGAACCTTCGAATCTCTTTGCCCCACTCATTTTAGTCAAGCTTCCCTTCCACAAAGAAAGACCGCCTTTATTCTCTATATTATAGGCCAGGATTGCTGCTCATAAAGGGGTACCCTGAATGGCCGATTCCTGCTTATAAGCTTCGGACAGCTGGAAATCTCTCAACACCGTCAATCCACTCTCAATAGATGCAGCCCCTTACATTATTATTATGAAAAGGTGGTAGGTAGAACTAAGGGAATAAGATTGTTTGGTATTTATAGACATGCTTTAATCTATATCAATAGCTTGCCCGAACGGGGATATAGGAAGAAGCCAATAGCCTACAGGGTTGCCAGCGGATTTGCTTGACCTATTGAAATGCCAGTATAGACTTCTGGCACATGGTCGGCTAGCTAAAGGTCAGCTTCGGTTCTAGGCAAAGATCCGCTTATATTATAGGCCGCAGTTCCTTTCCCATTCAACATTCATTCAAAGTATTCTTCCGCTTCAACCAGCTG
>JASKGM010006827.1:0-10653 GCA_034509205.1 Ceratonia siliqua
ATTGCAGCTTAGCTGGCAATGATATACACTAACAGGGTTGCTTCGCGACCACCATGGTACTTGGATAGAAGGTTTCTGTTACTGCTGAAATTTGGGGTGCTTTAGAAGGTTTACGCATGGCTTGGAAATTGGGTTTACAGTTGGTGGTTGTTGAGAGTGACTCTCAAGCCTTAGCCAAAACTCTTTCTAATAGGAAGTTAGCTAACTATCCTGCCCAGCTTATGAAGGAAATATATGGGCTCATTGACAGAAGCTGGAGCGTCAAGTTTATTCATTCTTACAGGGAGGCTAATTCCTGTGTTGATCTTATGGCTAACTTGGGTTTAAGACAAGATTTTGTGTTGGTGCAGATTGGGCCTCCTGATGAGCTCGTGCAATGTTTGCATGATGATGTTCATGGGGCTACCTTACCCAAAATCACCAAAGCATTACCCATATGCCATATCATTGCCACGTTAGCCAAATGAATCCCTGAAGCAACTTGCATTTCACCCACAAAAATGAGGAAAGAAAACAGAAAAAAATGTGGCTACCATTATTGCAATATCATTGTAGAAGTTGGAGTAGGCCAGGTTTATGAGAGGAATTAATGGGCCGGTTAGATATATATCCTGCTTCTGTAATTATTGAAATTTCAATGGACCAAAAAAATAATCAATTTGAGAAAATTGACTGGTTGAAATCTCACTTTTATTTTCAAGATAACAGATGACAACTCTAACATAACATAGAAACATCCCAAACCTTACCATGAAAACTTGGAAAGAAGAATAATGTCTTTGCTCAATGAGATGTGTACACCTGATTATAAGTTAGACTGCAAGTTTGATTTTTCTTCATTTTTAATTAAAAAGTTTGAGTTTGAAATCCGACAAGTTTTTACATAAAAGCATTTTCAAAACCTGTTTGAGGATCAGGTCTAAATGTCAGAAATTTGACAAAGAAAAGCAATTAAGGAGATTAGGTTTAAATAAACAATAAAGGAGGAGAAAACTTGTGCTGTGTTTCTTGTGCTGTTAGGTTGCACGTGAAAACTGAGGACCCAAGTGTATCAAAGAACAGACAGATAGAGTAACATCCTTAGAACTTACGAAGAGATCAATGTCAAGTGGCACCTGGAGTTCCCCCAAACACTTGAGTGGAGAGCTCTGAAGTAAGAAAATCCAATGAAGTGGTCAGAGGAACTCTGGGGGACACCTGACCTTCAATATTATTTGTGTAGTTGTTTGTTGTTTGGTTGAATAATGAGAGGGTGTGGAGATCAGAGAAGAGAATCCTTACCATTTATAGAACAATGAAAGCTCGTATTCGATATTCATATAATGGTGGCCATAGGAGGAGAGGATCGACCACCAGAGCTAAAAATAATGAAGTGGACATGGCTGAACCTGGTCAGTATCTTGGGTCAGATGAAGGCTCAAGAATAATAGTACTGATCAGGTCAGTGGACGAAAGCTCTCTATACCCTTTAATTCTATCATCCCCTGATGGGACCTACCTTTTTCAACATGTTCATGTCTGTACGTCAAACTGTAATCAAGTTTACAATAATGCACTAAATTCATGCAATAGGTGCCAATTCCACTGGTTTTGAAATTTTTTCACATATCAGAATATTAAATATCTGCAGGTTTTAAATTGCGGCAATCATAAATATTGCAGTCACAATATTATTAATTTATTATTATTGTAGTATAGATTCCATAATATATGTGAATAAGCTTAACAAATCCTTTTTTTCCAAGAAATATTTGACAGGTAATGAGGCTAAATTATTAAAATTTGTAACAAATTCACTTTAACTGTTACTTATTGATATATTACTCAAATTTATGGCGAAATGTATGTGCCCAATGGGAATTTAATTTCATTCATTCTGTGCCAAAATCTAGCCAGATGGTCCATGCTTAGCATCGATTCCTAAAGGCGAGGATCAAAAGCTTAGATGATAAAAGAGGTCAAAAAGGGGAATAAGAAAAATACAGAATGAAGATCTAACAGAAATGTAGCAGTATAGTACTTTGTAATTTTGTATTGTCAATTATTTTTTTCTATGTTCATGCTTGAATGTAGTTCCTTGCTTTTAAAAAAATTAATAAATTTAGGAAATAGATAGATTGTTATTTATATCTCTAAGGTAAAATATTAAAATTGGATGCCTCTTAACAAATTATCATTAATAAAAATTAAACTGAATTATTTTAATCAACACAGTTCGATTGTATTAATTGAGTCCACTTTTAACTCCCTACTGATCGTTTCATTCTAATAAGCCATTTGTAGAAAAAGAGCCAACTCAGGCAAGTGATTTAACAACTCAAGGGGGGGTTATTGAATTCACCTGACCCGAGAGTACAGTACCCATTTTGGAAATGTTCGATGCCAAAGTCATTGAATGGGCCGCGAAAACCATGAACTAGTCACTTGACCTGTCCAAGAACCCCCAATAAATTGGATGTTCAAGAATCTTCCATAAACCCCGCGAATCAGGTTCCACCCATGAAAATCGGGTGATCCAACAGGTTCACCAGGTTTTAGACTTTTTTTTTTGGGCAAAACTTACACCAAACCACGTTGTTTCATGTGATTAAAAAAAAAGAAGAAACAGTGTCATTTAGGAGAAGGGACTTAGGTTAACAAATGGACCACTACTAGAAGGCAAAAACGAGCATCTCGAAGATGATAAGACACTCTTCTTCCTTGAACAAGTGTTCAATTGATGCTGCGTTCTCGGTCCCCTCATCAGCCATTGCCACTACCACTCTCCGCACCATCTTTTTGGTGCGTGACTATTTAAGTTTTCTAACTTATTTGGTTATCCTTTGCTCTGAATTCTAAAACATGTTAGATAAATTAAGAATAATGTGTTATAAGCTCGAGAAGGGTATTTGTTTTTTTCAAGATCATACTTTGATAGTTATAGTGAATAGGTCGTTCCAAACAAGAGCTACTGTTTGGGAAAGCCTTAATTAAAAATATAATTTTTATAATTAAACAGTATAATCTTATTGTTGAAGTGGTCACAAAGATGAGGGCAAAGGTTTCGTTACAACCAGCAAGGTAGCAGGATACCCACGAAGGTGTCTATGATCTTAGGATGCCTCTACTGATCAGGACCACAGGGATAATAGGTAGCAGTGGATCAGTTTATCATAGCTATAAATATTCAATCCTAACACTATAATTTAATTCAAATGCATGATTAAGTGATACTGGAAACAAACTTCTTTTTAATCAAGCTAAGTCATATCACTTCGATTTTGTTCTAGTAGCCCTTACCTACACAAATCAACTATATATGAAACAAATTAGCTTTTCCCTTAATCATATTTTTAAATTAATTGAATACTACCTACTTGTTTATTTAATTGTTATTAAAAATAATTACTATTTTAATTCTGTATGGCCTTGAATTTTGTTTTTACTTTTTATTACTTTTTCTTGACTTGTCCTATGCTTTCTAGTTTGTATTACATTACTATCACTAAGTGATTGGATCAATGTGACTAATCCTTATGCTTTGAAGTTTGTACTTTGTACTACCACTAAGGATTCAAATCCTTTTATACAAGTGATTATATACTGTGTTCATTTGAATTTATTTTTTTATTTAAGTAATAAATATATATATATATATATATATAATATTAGTATATTGCATTACATAATTATATATAAATTACAAAAATATTATAAATTAAAATTTGGTTCGATCGCGGTTCAACTTCAATTAGACTACTGACTTGTGATCCTTTGTCTTTATCAATTTATAAATGACCGGTCTAATTTTTCAAATATTCATTACATTACTATGATTAATGCCCTGCCTTTTAGTGAACCAGCTAGTAAATATTTTGAGTAATATATATGTCATATGGGTTAATTAAATTTTAATTGAAATTTTCAAATTGTCCGGGATATATTATAATCACAATATGATTTTGCATGGGTAAGTGCTTGATATGCTACTTTAATACACAAATTTATTAAATAATTGTTTGTTTTTATGATTTTGTAGGATTATATATATATATGAGATTTTTTATTTTATATTATTTTAGTTTGTTAAAAAATTTATAACTAGAGCCCAAGTTCACCTCATGGCCGAGTTTCAACTTCATTTTACATACAAAATTTGTCAGATTTAGATTTATCTAAAATTAACAAAAATTATGCTTATAATGGGGAGTGTATCATAGTTATGGCTGGAAAATCCTCGTGTTGAGGATGAGCTAAGCAAAGTGTTCTAAGGTTATGAAAATTTCCAGAAACTTCAGAAAAAACTAGAATAAGGACAGAATTCTACGTACAAACCCCATTTCCAAACCATAATAACAAAGAACACACTTCTCATCGTTATGTTCAAGGGCTATAGCCTATAGGGCGGAAATTCTAAGACGCAAACGTGTTGAAAGCGAAAGGGGTCCAATCCGATTCAGGAGTGTGAACGATTTTTTCGAGTTTCAAACAAACAAAACAAACGTGTTCAGTTCAAATTTTGGGTTATTTGAAAAATATTTGCTTTGAAGGATTAAGTTGAATAAACAAGTTCAATCGTATTATTAACATTATAACATGATGACCACATCTTCTACCCATTAACCAAGTTGAGTAATTGGTTAAGGTTCTTGAGCATAAATAATTTCATTTATTAATAATACTAATTAATAACATGCTGCAGGATTAATGTAGCCGGCAATGTCGATATAATTCCTATTATCATATAGTCAATTCCAATATCATCTGAAGATATATATCTTCTTGCATTTTACTTTTACTAAAAAGACAAGGTGTTCCATCGGGAATGACACTGGTTTTGTTTGAGCGTCGGCCTGATATAATACACATCTCTCATGGTAGACAGCCCCCCCTGGCACTAGTTCATATTCACAAAAGAAACAGCAGAAGCCAGAAAGTAATGGAAGATGATGAAGATCATATCAGCAAGCTTCCCAATAGCGTTCTGAGCACCATTTTATCATCACTCAAGGTTAGGGAAGCTGTGAGGACCAGTGTGATCTCAACTAGATGGAGATACCTTTGGACTACCCCAACTAATCTCATATTTGATGCACACAACATGCTGGAGAAAGAAAAATACTCCGGTATAAACGTTCGCCAGATGTTGTGCTGGGAAAGGTGCCTAATCAAAAATAAAAGAACTGTAGACTTCATACTTAATGTAAACCAGTTCTTGTCATGTCTGGGTGAAGTCCAAAAGATTGAAAAATTGAAGGTTTTCTTCACATTTCGCCATAATATGTTCGAGAAACATCTTCATCGGTGGATTGGATTTGCTCTTTCAAGAAATGTTAAAGAGATTGATCTTTGCTTGTTGGAAGAGCATCACTTCAGTGCACCAAAGGAAGGTGAGCTTTATGTTTTCCCTTGTGGTCTTCTTCTTGCTTACGGGAGTAATAATTCATCTTTGAAGCGCCTGCGCTTAGCACATTGCATGCTCGCCCCCAGTAGGTCCATTTTTACTGGTTTCAGCACACTGACAACTCTGGATTTAATGATAGTTAATTTGGTCTCTGAGAATCATATTCAGAATCTGTTGTCTAATTGCCATAGTCTTGAATGGTTGAGCTTCTCTGAGTGCTACAACATGGATTACTTGAAAATAGAGCACCCCTTTTGCCAGAAGCTGAAGTACTTGAATGTGAATGATTGCTTCCAGCTGAGGGCAATTGAGCTCAAGGGCATCAATGTTGAGATTTTGGAATATAAGGGGTGGATAATCGAGTTCGTGTTCAGTAATTCCCCGAGACTCAGAACTGTTTTCAGTCATGTACGTGATTGGAGGCTCATTTATAGCGATATTTGGCCTCTTTCAAGGCTTCCAATTGATCTTCCCCAGGTCGAAACTTTGTTCCTAGAAAGCAGCTGTTACATGGTAAATAAACAGTACTTGATAGTTGTACTTTAACTGAACACAGTACAGCACTGATTTCTACAAATGTTTGATTATTCAATTTTGGCTTTTCTGTGTTTCAGGCTGGGATCATGTCTTGGCCTACATTTACTAATCTTCGACATCTGATCATTTTAAAAGTAGCCATTTTCCAACATGACCTCTCGTGGATAACAACTGTTCTAAAGGCATGTCCAACACTCCAAAGATTAGAGCTGCATGTAAGTTAATCCTCTTAATACTTTTTTAACAAAAAACTGCTTCTTTTTTCATTTAAGAACAAATGCGCCTAACTATAGAAGAAGATTTTATAAGCAAATTAAGGCATCCTTGTGTACCGATGAGTGAATTTACTCCTTCGGAAACTTGAAGAGGCCAATTCTCAGCATAAATGTGCAACTACTGTGGGACACAGTACTGTTAATTAAGAAACAAGACCTGTCATAGACTCAGGCTATTCTAAAATAACTGGTTTGAGTGGTTTCAAATTGCTTATATTATATCCAAATTTGTGTAAATTAAATGCATACAAGAACAGTCCAAATTAATGTCAAAAGGCGCTGCTTATTCAAAAGCACAGTTCATTTATTAATCTTACTGGCAGTCACTTCTTGCTTGGCTTATAAACCAGCTCTAAGAACAACATAAATTTGAAGGGGGCGGAAGAACATATCTGTAGAGCATACCTTAACTACCTAGAAATTGTATACTGCGATGTAGAGAAGAGATTTTGAACGTTGTAAATGTTGAATCTGTTCAAATGAAACAAGGAAAAAGAAAATGGGTATCTCAGAATTGATTCATTCTGTCATAATAATGTTGATCTATTTGCAGCTGAGAACCTACTATTATGTTGATGAAGAGTTAAGGGAAATAAACTGGCCTCCCACATGCCCACATAATCAGCTCAATGAGGTAGTGATAAGCGGCTTGCGTGGCTCCCTGAGTGAGATTGAGATTGCCATTTATCTTCTGAAGAATGCAACTGAACTTACAAAGATGACAATAGACCCACGACAGAGAGTCTATCTTGGGAATGGTAAATGGCATCTTTCAGAAGCTTGTGAGAGTTGGACCAGGATTGGGAGGCAGAAGGTATATGAGCATCTAATTCAAGAAGTTCCTCCACCAGCTGAACTACTGGTTTTGTAAGAATCAGACAGACAAAGCAGAATGTGGACAGAAACTGAAGAGAGCATAGCAGCTAGCTAATATAGAAAAATTAAATAACCCTGATTTCGGGACAGAACGTAAATTTGTGCGCTTCACTATTGTGCAATAAATCGTGAAATGCAAGAAGATAGAGCAGAACCCCAGAGTTTCCCCAAACACTTCAAAGAAATGAATTTGTACGTCCCTTCTGTTCAAACTTCAATGTATGTATGACCATGTTCGGAATAAAATGAGTTCGGTTCATTGTTGCTACTCAATGTTGGTTGAACCCCGGAGTTCCCCCAAACACTTCATGAAGAAGGACTGTGTTTTCTAATGGGTATTACACTAGCCCCACATGAAGTGCTCAGAGGAACTCCAAGAGATAGCCAACAAATAATCCCTAGTCATGTAATTGACTAGCTAGTTCTCTTGGCTAATGCAATTCAAAGCAAGTATTCTATTTATAGTGGAGAACTATGTCGAGAGAACAAAATAAAGGTGAATTCATGTGTGGGCATGGAGAAATCTAAGTAAATGAAGTTAATTTCTAACACTGAACCTGGTCAGGATGTTCGGTAAGAAGGGGAAGAAGACTGAAGAGGGATCCTTATTGCAGTTGAGTGACAGAGTGGGCTCGTTGCTGATAAAGTGATTCAAACCAATATCAAAAGCTAACATAAGATGCGTTCAATCCCTTTCAGTCTTTTTGACAGAGTTAAGAATTATACCTCGCATTCAAGTATAAGAGCTCATGCTTCGTTAGGAAGGAAGAATAGAAAATGTAAATTACGCTCTTCTCCCTTGAGATAAATCTCAGCCTAGATTGTTCTACTTCCTGTTCAAAATGACAAAAAGGGTGTCAGCAAACCATATTTACTTAACTTGATTAATAACTTGGTTGAATTTGCATAAGTGAAATTGCTTCTCTAAACAAGAAATTTGAAAGGAAAAATAAAAGAAGAGAGAAATGCTCGAGATAAAACTCTGAGCCATTCCAATTTTGATTACCAAATCCTTGTTATAAGCAATAATCTTTTAGAATTAGTATTTTTCTGCCAATTGTGTCAGATAAGCGCATTTCAACCCAGATATATTTTATCAGTAATTTGATAGTTTTTAGCTCAAAATTTGCATCACGCTCATGATACATTAGTATGCATCATTTGCATCTTAATAGCAAAATCTTAGCAGAATAGACCGAGTTCATGTGCACTGAAATTGCCGTGGTCATTGTATATGGTTTAATGAAAGGAAAGAGCGTATTTTATTCTTTCTTTAAATTTGAAAGTTGTTATTATGACATAAATTTAAGATTTTTATTCAAATTCCTACTTAACCAGTTATACTACTTAACCTAAAACAGTGTATTATAATTAATGACAAGAAAGAAAAGTTGCTTATGAAAATTTTGTTAAGATAAGAAGAAGTCAAGGAAAAAAAATTTTAAGGCGAGAGAAGTGTCTACTTGGCTTGTACCTAACCAAGAACATTCCTAGTTGTGTGTGCATGACAAAGAAAACCCATGTTGTGAATTTAAAGTTGAGCTCACACACTTTCACGTACAAGATTCCATTTGAAACGCTTGTCTTTATGTGTGAGAAAAGCTAAAAGGGATGGGGTTGGACATAAAAGATAGTGAAAACATGGCAGAATGCATGTGGCCACTCGACATCGGCTGTCCTTGACAATATTCTCGTCCTCCATTAATTTCCCTATAGACCAATGTTGCGTCTAGGTTCATCACCTTGCTTACTGCTTTTACATTTTCACTGTCCCATGAACAAAGCCAACATTTGCAGCTCAGTGCAAAGAGCATAGAACTCGTTATAAATAATACAAGGGACATATAGGAAACCAACAAAGGAGAGCAATTATAGACAAATCAGGTGTCACCAAGAGTTCCCTCGAACACTTCAACGGGGGAGCCTTAATTTCCCTCCTTCCCTTCTGAAGTGTTTGGGGGAACTCCTGGTGCCATTTGATAATATTCTTTAATGCTGGTATATATAGGAATAGGAGTATATATATTAACCCTTCTCATGCTTTTCATTTTCTGTTTCCTAAAATAAATTCTCTATAGCATTAGCAAAAAGAAGGGTAAGAAAAAAACTTAGCACAGGCACAGATATGATCATATGATTGGAATCCTATGCATAGTTATACTATTACTACCTAACGTTCAAAATTTGATGATTGCATTTTCTGGTTCCCTGACTAAGACTAGTCTCTGCTGCTGCTGCTTCTGGTTCTAACAATAATATAGTCCAGCCTGTTGGGATCCTTTGGAAAGTCATCGATCAAATCAAAGGTTTTTTTTGTTTTTGTCTTTCCTTAATTTATTCACATCCATTAGGCTTTAAAATCTAAGCAGGCCTTAATTTAAAGACCCTATTTCAATTCTACAAGGCTTTAAAGTTTAAGTGGACACAAATAGATTTAAAAGAGCTTAATTAAGAAAATTAATAAAAAATGATAAAAGATATAAAAATTAATTATAAAAGTCAACAAAAACATAATCTAAATTACTCAAAACAAGTATATATAAAAAATAAATTATTCATAATAAACAACAAGTATAAATTAAATAATAATAATAATAATATCATAAAATTATCTTAACTCAACATTATAAATTAAAACATCTACCAAGCATTGTAAACACTAGATTTTGTCCCGAAAAATAAATAAATAATAAAATAATTAAAAAAATAAATAAATACACAAAAAAAGGAGAGTTAAGTAAATTAAAAACACATAAAAAAATACAAAAATATAAGAAAACAAATTTTTTTGAAGTGGCCCAGCCCATGACCAAAAAAGGAAGAAAATGCTTGGCCCAATTTACCAGAACTGGCCCAACCGGATTTTTTTTGCAGCTCCTTAGACAAAAAAAAAAATGCTGCTAGCCCCACAAAAGAAAAAAGGGGAAAACCCCTCAGCCCAATCTCTCTTTTGGCCCAATTCTCCCTTCAGGCCAGCAGCAAACTTAGCCCATATGGAGCCCAACCCAGAACATAACCCGGTCCAACCCAACCCACCAGCTTGGTCCGGCTCTGTACCCTTAAGAAAAACCGGTTCCCCCCTCTGAACCCTGATCCTCTCTCTGGCTCCTCTCCCCCATCCTTTTCACTTTTCCTTTCTCGGCCCCCTGCTTCACCGCTGTCTCGTCGGTTAAAGGACGTCCCTGCTCCACTTCGATCCATACCTTTTACCACTGGGTTCTGCCACGACTATCCCCGGCTTTTTCCCAGGATTGCTCCTCATCTACTTTCGGCGAGGGCAGCACATGACTCACCATTTTCGGCAACCCCTGTCTGCATTTTTTGGAAGATCTCCACTCCCACAGAACTGACTCGTCGCCTTCAGAGCTGCTGCATGCGCGACCACAACCCTGCCACAGCGATTCGGGGATGACCGTCAGCTCGGCTCGCGGGATATCGTCAGAGGTACTGGAATTTGTCCTTTTCCCTTTCCTATAAATAAGAAGCTGAGACCGAGAGGGAGAAAAGGGAGGAAGGAATCAGGAATTGGAAGAAGGGGGATTTCTGGGATCGTTTTGGGCGAAGCTTCAGGATCGAACAAGG
>JASKGM010006828.1:0-10653 GCA_034509205.1 Ceratonia siliqua
TAAAGTGCATTACTGCTAAAATATTTTAAAATTTCATTTAATACTTTATTATCATAGTAAGCACCTAATGCACCTTATATTTAGGAAGAAAATCGCTTTCACTTTAAAATCATACCACAGTAGTAATATTTAATATATTATCCAAAAAGACATTTATATCAGTAAACATTACAATAAAATAAATATAAATTTCCTAGGATCCATCAATACACATAGGAGAGAACCTAAACTGAGAACACAGTGTTCCCGCTCCAGAGGATAAATCTCAATTGGAGGGTAAACTGATCCTCACCTTCGGGAACTACACTCACTGAAGGGAAATGCTAAATTTCCTATCCTCTTCCGGGCATTCTTATCCGGAGGAACTATTCACATCAACACTCAATCTTCTGTCAGGAACTGCACTCACTGACAGAAGTACCCTTTATCAGGAACTGCCCTCAACTGATAAAGGTTCGACCTAGGTGCACCTAATGGTTCTACCACCACTCTACTACGGATCCCAGAATATAGTTCTAAGTTTCTTTCATAAATTCTCATACTTTCAAAATATCAAATTTAAGATATTTTTCATATTGTGGAACATAATAATAAATTTCACAGATATACATATATATTACTTTCTCAAACTTTCCTCAAATCCATACTTAAATAAAATTACTTATTCACAAGATACAATTAAACAGTTTAGGCATCAAGAGGTAAGTAAGAATCCACTCACCTTGCTAAACTTGGAGACTTAATAATCAAACTCCAGATTTTTCTACTTTAGGACAATTTCGAGTCCGAAGAGCTTAGTTCAGGAGTACCTATAATTATAATGTACACCTACACATTAGTATCCCAAACCTACACTACCTCTGAACATGACCATTATAACTAAAAGAATGGGAATATACGGGTAAGTGAGGGTTTGTTGACTTATACAGTGAGGAAATTTTTATCACTAAAACGTTTAAAACTTTCCAAGGCTACGAGGTCCGAGCTTTACTAAGCTAACATCTTAGGAATAAAGAGTTTCAATTTACAATTTGCTTTGATACACATGAACAAAGAACATTCAGAGAATATCAAGCTTAATTAGAGAAGGGATCAACACTTCACAACTTGACTTTCGAATTTTTTCCCACCGTGAGTAAATTCAAATTGTAATCAATCTTAAATTTCAGTATTCACCGAGGAAACTAAACTCAAAAATTCAGTGCATTACGATATGTATATATACAAGGAATCAAGACTGGGATATACAAGGAAAATCAAGACTAGGATATGTATACATACAAGGAAAATTCAGCACAACTCATGCCCCATGTCTTGCCACCCCTTTAAAACAACCTCCAACAGCAGTTTTGGCCACCCTCAATGCTCCTCTGGCTGGACGAAACCAACGTGATGGTGGAGCCCGAGAGTTTCAGCAGCAACAGGCGTTGGAGGGGGAGTTTACGGTGGCTGGTGGTGGTTGGGTAAGTGTGGACAGTGATGAGGAGATTCACGATGGGTTAAAGTTGGAAGGTCAAAGGCTTCCTCTTGACTCATTCGGCGGTGCAACAGAGGGGAGAGAATTTGAGTTTGTAGAGAGAGCGGCGTAACAGAGGGAAGAAGATTTGGGTTTGCAGAGAGAGGGGGTCGTGCAGGAGGAAAAATGGATTTATAAAAAAAAAGATTTATTTTATTTTATTTGATTATTATTTTTTTTGGCATTACACCTTCCTAAACAAATTCTAATTAATTCAAACTACGTGGACCTTGATCCCTTAAGGGTATGTAGGCACTTACACCGTAAGACAGGTCTAATTTTCTCACTTCTTTATTTTTCCTTAAATTGAAATAATACAAAGGGGTAATTCAAACACTAATAAACTTAAGCACAAACAAATTTAGGGTAACCATCCTTAGGGATGAACGTTGTGGGGTGCCTAACACTCTCCCCACACATAATTAGACTCCTGAATCCATCATCTGGTTTCCAAGGGCCAGTTTTTTGGTTTTAAAGGATCCCAATTATCCTTATAATTAATTGGTGGTGACTGCAAATTTTTATCTCTGTATTTTTCTCTTTCATCGCCTTAGGGTCACGACGGTGCTATTTTTTCCATCCGTCACGTTGTGACATTAATAATAAACAATAATTTATCAATAGATTATAATTTAAATAAAAAAATTTGTGTTTTGCTAACCCCTATCAACAAATGGCATTAAATCATTGGTTATGAGACCTCATGCTATATCGTTCATTAATTAAAGAATCTAATAATAATCACTTAAAAGATATTTTATCAAAGTTTTTGCTTTTTATTTTTCAAGCTGCAATATTGAACATTTCATAAAAAAAAATTAACTTATATGTTAATGAATATATTTAATAGAGATAATTTTATATATGCAAACTCCTTAAGATATACTGTTATAACAGTATCTTACAAAATATATTTCTTTTGTGTTTTAAGTAATTTTAAAATAATTTCTTATTACAATTCAAAAATTTTTAGGAAATTAGGTACTTAGACTGGCCTCCTCATCTTTTTAATTTACTAGTGAAGAATTCATGCAATGCATTGCTATATCAATGGATAATAAAAATTAATATAAAAAATATAAAATAGTAATCAATTCATTTATAAGATTATTTTCTCATAATATTTTATATATGCAAATAACAGTAAATAAATTACTTAAAATTTTTAATAAAAAAATTACATTATATAAATAGAATAGTATAATGGTATTTGAGATATAGTTGATAATTCATAACTTTTATTCTATTGATTTAATTAAAATATTTTTAAAAAAATTCTTTAGGCAATTTATTATTTATTGCATATATGTAATTATCACAAAATTCAAAACTTTATTGCCAAAACTTTAGGTATGCAATTACTGGTTATTTCAATAATTGCATTATAATGAAATTTATTACCAAAGATAGATTATGAAAAATAAAAAGTGAAAAAAATGAGCATTTCTTTATTAAAAAAAAATGAGTTTGCAAATGTAACCCATCAACATCTAATAAAACAATATGAAAACATAACTAAGTGCATATATCAAAACAACATATATTAAATGAAAATAGAAACAACCATTGCTTCATAACATCTCTAGTGGCTCACATTTATCAATCAATATTTTTCTTTCTTCACATGAATCAGCTTATTAGAAAACGTTTGAACATTACGATTATGGTCCATGAAGTTCTTAGCATTTAGATTTGCACCAGATACATCATTCTCTGGTGTTAGAGGACTGTCATTATAGTTAGGGCCAAATATTGCTTCACAGCTTGCAGTCAAATTAAACTGTCGCATAATCAATACTTAGTGAACTAAATAATATAATCAATAGTTAATGAACTATATAAACACTTGCATGCATTGAACATATTAAATTCATGATATAATATTTGAATTCAATATGAAATTTACTATTTAGTTATTGGAATAATCTGCCAAAAAATTTAGTAATATTAAATTCATTATTATTTAGTTATTGGAATATTTTGTCAATAAAATTTAAAACAATTTTAAATTTCTTTCATCATTAAATTGCTTTTGAATTCTATCTCATGTACATGTATTGAACATATTAAATTCATGAAATAATATTTCTGTATAGTTAGATGAAAAACTTTTGATAACAGTAATACAGTGTTTTAAAAGAAACAACAAAATATTAATAAAAATAATGTCTAAAATATACCTTAGTTATTCCCTCAAGAGTCATTTGCACTGGACAGTCCTTTGAGGACAAAAAAATGAGCACCACAGTCTTGTTAACATAAAAATAATTGGTCAATGGAAAAGAATAAAGGAAGTAAAATTAGATATTTTTTGAACAGTATGAAATTATAATATAATATTTTGAACCAAAATATTGCCTGGGCTGCATAAGATGTAACAACAAAACTTTCAATAAGATGATTGTGTTAATTTTTTAATAGTGTACATAGGCATCGGTTTAGTGATATTATTGTTTGTGATTTGAACTTTGAATAAAGCTCTTTTTCCCAAAAGTTCATCAAAATTTCCTGGATTGCCAGCAAAAATCTCATCCTTTTGTCATGCCCCAATTTAGGACACGTGACCGGCGTAGAGAATTACCCTTCAGGTAATTACCTATCAGTCTAAAATACCAATGCAATTAATATCATTCAAAATCATTCTTAAATGAATAATGAAGTTAAAATACACTTTCATAAAAATATGTCTAAGTCAATAATTTATTAAAAATTTCGACAGAGTTTCCCCTGAAATATGGACTATCCCAGGGTACAAATCTGCTAATAAAACAAAGTGGACATGCCCACCATCAACCAGAAGCCTCGTGGCTTATCGGAAAAGCAGTAAATAGTCTATCATGGACTGTATATTCAAATTACACAGACTATGCAATTTATATTTATAGACCATGAAAATATACAAAAATGAAAATAACCCTATCCAATATCTGTCCACAATCCTTAAGTAAATTCTAATACTACTATTCAGGGTGATGCCTACCAAATCAATCAGATGGATCAAATGGTGCAGGCGGAGCTGAAGGTAGTTCACCAATATCCTGATCTGAAAATGTTAAAGTTGAGGGGTGAGTCCACCGACTCAGTGAATAGAAATCAAACTTACCAATTGATACATAAACCCTCTCATGTAACGTGCATTACCGCTAAAATAATATGAAATCTCATTTTAGTACTCTTAAACATAATAAGCACTTAATGCACATTACATTTAGGAAAGAAAATAACCTTTACCTCATAAAATAATTTTACATAATATGAAATTTAAAATGACAGTATGTCCAATAGTACTTTAATCAAAGTATAATTTTTTAGGATCCATCAATATATAGGGGAGAACCTAAACTGAGAAAACAGTGTTCCCGCCCCAGAGAATAGATCTCAACTTGAGGGTAACCCGATCCTCACCTTCGGGAACTGCACTCACCGAAAGGAAACTAAATTTCCTGTTCTCTTCCGGGTATTCTTATCTGGAGGAACCATTCACAATAACACTCAATCTTCTATCAGGAACTACACTCACTGACAGAAGTACCCATTAGAAGGAACTACCCTCAACTGATAAAGGTTGCGACCTAGGTGCACCTAGTGGTTCTACCACCATTCTACTACGGATCCCAGAATACAGTTCTAAATTTCTTTCATAATTCTCATACCATTCATACTTTCAAAATATCAAAGTTCAAATATTTTTCATATTGTGGAACATGAGAATAAGTTTCACAGATATACACATATATCACTTTCTTAAAATTTCCTCAAATCCATACTCAAATAAAATTATTGATTCACAAGATAAAATTTAACAGTTTAGGTATCAAGAGGTAAGTAAGAATCCACTCACAGGCTACTTGAAAGTTCGGTAATCGAGTTCCACACTTCTCTGTTTCAAGGCCGTTTCGATTCTAGAGGGGTTTGCTTAAAATATCCCTAAATGTACAAATATGTGCGTAGTACATTAATACACTAATCACATTACTATTTCATAGTCAGGCTGTGTTTAGTTATGGAAGGCAGAGTGTTAATTGGGTGGACTCGGACATCCAATTTGTCTAAACTAATTCAGACCAGGGCCTAATGTAAATTTCAAGGATTCCCAACTTGCTTAACTAACTCAGTTTATGTGTATGGGTATAAATATATATGTATATATGCCAATTTTTATTATTTCTGAAAATCTCCTTCTTCCTGATGAACCTTACAGACATTTTCTATTGTTTCAAGTCCAATGCATTGTACATCCTCTAACCTTTTGTTATTCTGTAAATTTCAATATGGTTTATCATGGACTCAAAATTTTTCTAATTCTTTTGACTATTTCGGATTATTTTTCAGTACATGGAGGCATATAATTGAATTTCCAGCAAGTAGCACAAAAAAAAAAAGAATTTGATTTGCCTCCACTTACTTGTTCAAAAGAAAACCCACCACTTTGCTCCCATTTAACTAACTACGCAGCACCATCCACAGCTAAGGTTGCAGCGAAACCACCCACGGCCACGGTTGCAGCAGGGACACAGCAGTAGCCGGCAAGGAGAAACGACGGTAAGACGTTGGCAGTTTGAGTTCCACAAGGACGACGCTACCTCGGTCTGGAGATTTCTGCACAACCCAATTTTTTTGCTACTACCGTAACGCCCAAAGGGAAGATTCCAAACACCCCAACGACATCTATACTAGGCCAGAAGAAGGTATTGGCTAGGTGGCAAGGGTTGACGATGAAGATCCACGGCAACGAATGGAACCCCGGCAAGGTGGGTCGAAGGAGCTAGAGGGATTTGGGACAGTGGCGGCACAATGTTTCTGATGGAGAGAAAGGGGTATCAGGTAGTATATCTAAGGGTCCAGGGACCTCTGTGCAAAATTTAGAAGTTATGGTTTTTGTTAGTTGGTCCTTGAAATTTATGTTATTTAGAAATTGACCCCACACATTTTTTTTGGGCATTACACCTTTACAACCTTTAAAAAAAACTTGGATTTCAAAGCAGAAAATAAATAACAAACATGACATAGTATCAGTCTATTAAGGTTTACAATACCTTATCATTTTCAATCTTTAGATTAGTAGCACTGATATGTAGAAGTTCTTTTGCCTCATGTAGACTTGCAACCTATACTTGTCATAAATAAGGATTACTTATAATTTTGCATAGATTGATAGTAATATATCTTATTAGATGAAATTTGTTGAGATAGGACAATTACTTACATTGGCACCACATAAAAAACATGTTTGTCACATTTTGGGCAATAAAAAACCTTGTTATGGAACAACTCCCTTGTTATACTTCTTACACCCCTTACCAGCTTTCATCAGTTTCAACAGATAAGATGGTGGCCAAGGTTACACAGACACAACTCTAAAAATATGAAATTAGTTAGTATAGATGATAACGAACAAAATGCTACAGATGAAGTTAAGATAGAAAGTCTAATGTTACCTCACAATTCCCTCATATATTATCAATTATTTTCCTTTCTATGAGAAATATGTATTCTTCATAGGAAGTTATTGCAAACTGACTGGAAATATGGCTTGGAGTGGATGCAAAACTTGTATCAAGAGTAAGCAACCTAAGATGTTAATGATAAATTGAGTTCCAATAATCATTCATGAATATATATGACAGTAAATACATATAGAAGATACAATGAACATACAACATCTTACTGAGTTTTTGAATTCTTCAGGTAATTACCTACCAGCCTAAAATACTAATGCAATTAATATTATTCATAATCATTCTTAAATGAGTATAAAATTGAAATACACTTTCATAAAAACCATTCTAAGTCAATAATTTATTAAAAATTTTGGCAGAGTTTCCCCTGAAATATGGACAATCCCAGGGTACAAATATGTTAAAATAACAAGGTAAACATGCTCATCATCAACCAGAAGCCTCAGTGGCTTAACAAAAAGCAGTAAATGGTCAATCATGGACTGTATATCCAAATTACACAGAATTGTGCAATTATATTTACATACCATGAAAATAAACAAAAATGCAAATAAACCCTATCCAACATCTATCCACAAATCCTCAAGTAACTCCAATCATTACTACTCAAGGTGATGCCTACCAAATTTAATCAGTTGGTTCAAAGGGTGCAGACGGAGCTAAAGGTAAATCACCAATATCCTGATATGAAAATTTTAAAGTTTGAGGGGTGCGTCCACCAACTCAGTGAATGGAAATCAGACTTATCAATTGATACATAAACTTCCGGATGTAAAGTGTATTACGGCTAAAATACTTTAAAACCTCGTTTCAATACTTTTTTAACATAATAAGCACCTAATGCACCTTACATCTAGGAAAGAAAATAATTCTCACTTCATAATCATATTACAATAATAATTAACAGTATGAAATTCAAGAGACATTATGTCAATAAATACTTCAATAAAAATATAAATTCCTAGGATCCATAACAAATTTAAGGGGAGAACCCAAATTGAGAAAACAGCATTCCCACCCCAGAAGATAAAACTCAACTGGAGGATACCCCAATCCTCACCTTCGGGAACAACACTCACCAAAGGGAAAAATATCCACTTCCTGTTTCCCTTTTCGGAGCATTCTCATCAGGAGGAAAAACCATAAAGAATAAAACTCAAACTTCTGTCAGGAATTACACTCACTGACAGAAGTACCCTTTATCAGGAACTGCCCTCAACTGATAAAGGTTACGACCTAGGTGCACCTAGTGGTTCTACCACCACTCTACTAAGAATCCCAAAATACAGTTCTAATCACTTTCATAAACAGTGAAATATAATAATCAACTATATATATATATATATATATATATATCACTTTTCTCAAAAGTAACTCCTAAATAATACTCAAATAAAATCGATGAACCACGAGGTAAAATTTAATAATTTAGGCATCAAGAGGTAAGTAAGAATCCACTCACAGCTAGATTAGGAGTTGATACCCAATTCTACACTAACCTCCTTGCGTTACTGAGTTGGGTATAATGAAGTTGATTCCAATGCTCCTACGCCATAATCAAACAAGGATGCCTTAGTCATTCTAGACTTCAACTAAGCCTTAATTATACCTTACAAATATAAATTCCTCATTTTTCTATAAAGAAATTAAACAGTGGTCATCATAGCCTAAGTGACAGTGAACTGGGCAAGCCAAATTTGAAATAATAGGAATGAAATAGTTATCTATTGCTAACTAACGTAGTGCAAGAGTAAGGAACCCACTAAATAGTTATTTATTCATACCTTCATATGCCATCAAACCATCAAAGTGAGATAACAAACCCTTTGCTTAATTATTTAGATGAATCAAAGGGGAAGATTGGTAGTGAGAGGTTAGAAGGAAGTAAGGAATTGAACTTGTCACGCCCCAATTTGGGACACGTGACCGGCGTAGAGAATTACCCCTCAGGTAATTATCTACCAGCCTAAAATATCGATACAGTAATTATCATTCAAAATCATTCTTAAATAAGCAGTAAAACTGAAATGCCATTTCAAAAGAATAATAGAAAAATAATCTGTTAAAATTTTATTAAAAATTTTGGCAGAGTCTCCCCTGAAATATGGACTATCCCAGGGTACAATCTGCTAATACTAAAGGTGGACATGCCCACCATTCAGCCAGAAGCCTCAGTGGCTTATCAGAAAAATAATAAAAGTCCATCATGGACTGTATATTCAAACTACAAAGAATTATGCAATTTAACTTACAGACCATGAAAATAAATTGAAATGCAATCTAAACCTATCCAACATTGTCCACAATCCTCAAGTAACTTCTAATACTACTACTATTCAGATGATTTCCTACCAAGTCACTCAGCAGGCTCAAAGGAGGTAGGCGAAGCTGAAGGTAAATTACAAATTTGCTGATCTGAAAATGTTAACGTGAGGGGGTGAGTCCACTGACTCAGTAAATGGAAAACAGACTTACCAACTGATAACTAAACCCCTAGATGTAAAGTGCATTACTGTTAAAATAATATGAAATTTCATTTCAATACTCTTAAACATAGTAAACACCTAATGCACCTTACATTCAGGAAGAAAATAGCTTTCACTTAAAAATCATACCACAGTAGTAATATTTAATAAAATATTCAAAGAGGCATTTATATCAATGAACATTTCAATAAAATAATTATAAATTTCCTAGGATCCATCAATGTACATAGGGGAGAACCTAAACCGAGAACATAGTGTTCCCGCCCCAGAGGATAAAATTTCAACTGGAGGGAAACCCGATCCTCACCTTCGGGAACTGCACTCACTGAAGGGAAATACCAAATTTCTGTTCTCTTCCGGGCATTCTCATCCGGAGGAACTATTCACAACAACATTCAATCTTCTGTCAGGAACTACACTCACTGACAGAAGTACCATTTATCAGGAACTGTCCTCAACTGATAAAGGTTGCGACCTAGGTGCACCTAGTGGTTCTACCACCACTCTATTACGGATCCCATAATAAAATTCTAAGTTTCATTCATGACGCTCATACTTTCAAAATATCAAATTTCAGATATTTTCATACTGTAGAATCAAATAACAATTTCACAGGTATACATATATATCACTTTCTCAAATTTCCTCAAATCTATACTTGAATAAAATTATCTATCCACAAGATAAAATTTATCAGTTTAGGCATTAAGAGGTAAGTAAGAATCCACTCACCTTGCTTAACTTGGAAACTTAATAATCAAGCTCCAATAGTTCTACTTTAAGACAAATTTGGGTTCGAAGAATTTGGTTCAGGAGTACCTATAATTATAGTGTTCACCTACATATTAGTATCCCAAACTTATACTGCCTCTGAACATAGCCATTATAACTACAAATGGAAATGTGTGTATATATATATATATATATATATATACACACACACACACACATTAGGTTTATTAAATTATTTAACTAGGATTAATCACCAAGGAGTGGTAAGACTCATAGGAAATTTAGGAATTTCATTGCCCAAAAATTTGCTAACTTTCTTGATCAAGGAACCTTGAATATGGATACAACACAATTTCTATAAATTCCCAACATGTCCAATATCGCCCACCAATAAAATTTCTTAAGCCAAAAAGGGACTTACATGATGAAACCAATATAAAAGAAAGTTTAGAAGTCCAAA
>JASKGM010006831.1:0-10651 GCA_034509205.1 Ceratonia siliqua
CTAAAACTATTTTTTAAAGTTGTTTTCAAAAACTATTCTTAAAAACAATAAAACAAAAACCATTCCAAACAGCCCCTATTTTTTTTAAATGTGTAAATTTGAACTCAAAAAATTTGGACAATTCATTGAAAAAAAACTGGCCTAGAAGCCAACTTTGAGAGCCAACCCAAATCTGTGGGCTTATGGGTTTCCGATCCGTGACCCAATTAGTTGGGCTCCAACTTAAGGGTCCACCATATTCTGTTTTATTTCTCATTCTAGAATTTAGAATATGGTCCCTTTTACAACGTCTATTGTTATATAATGTTATTTCCGGAAAAAAAATTGCCTATTTAGAAAATTCCTCTAAACAACATGGAAGCTTCTAGAACTTTTCTTTAAATACAATTATTCAAAAATTAAAATAATCTTTAGTAAAAGTGGGAGGTGAAAAATGTTTCATAGAAACATTTGAGCTTTTTTTAGTTGGTTGGAGTTAATAAAAATTACGTTAGTTATTTTTAAACTTTATAACTACTTTATTCTAAAATAATATCTTATATAATTTAAAAGTGTTTTACTTAAGATAGTACTAGAAAAAATATTTAATTAGATAAAGTACTGCTTTATTTAATTCATAAAAATTTGGATACAAATCTAGTAGGTTTATGTTGTGAAAATTATATTTAAATTACTTAAATTCATTTTTTTTCTTTTAAACAAAATTTAGGTTCACTATTTTTGTAAAGAAATTCAGAAAGGTATAGAATATAAATATGTAAATGGTGATTTCTCATATTTTGTGAGCATTGTATTTTTATATAAGAAAAAATAGCTAATAAAAATTAACTCAATTAATAAAATTAAATTATGATTAAAGTATTTTCAGTTTAAATCTTTCTGGTAATTATTAAATATTCATTCATTATGGTGTGCTTGTCTTGAAGATAGAATAGCCTATACTCTTTCGAAATTTTTTATCATAAAAAAAAGATTATTTTAATTTTGATAACATAACATTTAATATATTTTTATTTTTGAAATAAAACTTAATTCTCTTATAAATATATAAAAATAATTTATTCTTAAAATTAATATATGATAGTTGATTAAAAAATAAAATAAAATGTAAATAAAGTGTTTATCCTAAATTCCTATGCTCCATCATATTACCTCCTAACCCTTAGATGGTCAAGAGGTAAGGATTTAAATTTTAGTTGGTTGAAATACAATTGAGTGAATTATAATTATTTATTTATTTTTAAAATTTTATTAATTATATATAATTAAAAATATTATATTATAATTATTTAAAAATAAATAAATAATTATAATTTAACTATATTTCATATTTAATTAAATATCGATTCAAAATCTTGAAAATTATAAAGGACCTATTGTGGTCTGGTCTATAATAAAAACGTGATCCCCTACAGAATCGATCTGAGTCTTGAATTTCTAGTAGAAGAGAACAACGGAAAAAAGAGGGAGGAAAATGGAAAAGCTTGGAAAACGAGTTGATTGGACCGACATAGGAAAGTGACAGAAAAAATAATGAGTCAGGGAGAAGTCAAAGCCCGTGGCTGATTCCTTGTCTTCTAGTTGGGCACGTGTTTTCACTTTTCAATTCAAATTAGAGAAGGAAAGTGGCGTCTAAATTGGAGTTTCGACGGATTGGGTCCCACTAAGTTCAACCACATCTTTAAAGTCAAGGAACAACATTTTCCTGTCCATCATCCAGAATTGAATTCCACGGAGATTTTTTCCTCAACTTAGCCCCTCCCATTAAATGCACGCAGACGTAACCTAACGCTGTAGACCAATTTTTGGGAGTGGAAACTAAGCTACAGTGTCTTTTTTTAATTTTATTTTATGTTTTATTTTTTAAAAATTAATTAAATATTTTTTATTTCATGTATTTTTTTTAAAATTTTTAAAAATATTTTTAAATTTTTTCTTAAATTTATTTACATTTTTTTTACTATTTATCTATAATTTCTTTTATTCATTTATAACTTAAAAAATTTTATAAAAAATACAAAAACATCTCAAAAATTTTTTTAAAAAATTTATGTTATAAAAATTAATTAATTAATTTTAAAAATTTAAAAAAATTAAAAAAAATTAAAAAACTCTCCTCCCACCCGTAACCTCCCAATTTTTACACACTATAATTTTACTAGAAAATTTGAATATTATTAAAATATTTTTGATATATAATTAACTTTTTTTAAATTTTAGTCACTAATTTAAAAAATAAATTATATTATAAATATAAATAATAATATTATTATAATATAGTAGATTTACAAATATTTTCTTTTTACAACTTCCATTATTTTTACTTTTAAATTTTCAATAAAGTAAAGGATATTTGAATTCCATTATATAATACTTTTAATTAAATTGTGATCTTTTTTCGTGCACGAATAATCATAATTTAGGATTGATACCTTTGAGAATTTATTCTCATAAAACATTATGTTGATGTAGAGATATATCTTTAAAAATTGTTCTAAAAAAAATTAATCTTAATTAATTCTTAAGCTAAAGTGATGATACTAATTAAAAAAAAAAAACCAATACGCATAGCTTTATATTGGTTTGTTTTATAACTTTTATTAGTGTTCTATATATATTATGATATAAGATTTATATATATAAGATTTTATTATATTTAAAATTGTGTGTTTAGTGCTAATTAAGAATTATTGAAACAAATATAACTAATATCTTACAAATGGTAGAATATAAAATTTGTATAATTTTTAAATAATATCTTATATCATTTAAAAGATATCATATTTTAATATTTTAGATAATAATATATTAAATTTAAATATATTATATAATTTTTAATATTATAATAAAAATCTCGATATACCAAATATGTTTCAACTTTCAACTCAAATTTTCGGGTCGTTCAAGTCTATACATTTCCACTTTTTATTTTCCTAATAAAAAGGGGATAAATTCAACCACACTGTTTAATTTCCCACTTGAGGAGTTGAGGTGATATTTGGTAATCAAACAAAAATTTAAAAATAAAATAAAATAATTGTACACAATGAGAAAAATTCTTCACATAATTAATAAACCTAACACGGTGACCAAAAAGTTCATACTTGATTGGAGAAAAGGTGGTCTATAAAAATTATTAGATTAAATTAATAATGTAAAAACATATATACAATTTTTAATAAATTTATTCGGATTCAATTTTAACATATACTACTTTATTGAGATATACTAACCTACATGTTTCCAATTTTTAAAATTTAAAACAATGATTTATTAATTTAATTATATATGTTTTTGTTATTCCTTATAAATAAGAGACATTGTCAATTGTTTTAGAATAGATGGATGAACTGCAAATTCAGATTTCAAGATGAAATTAAATCGAAGTCATTTGATTATGTATGGACGGTCATGATTATAATAATAAAATAGTTATATTGTTTTATGCAACAGGAACCGAATTCATTTTAGATGAACTATATATAGTAAATTAGAGATAGTTTTCTCTCAAACTTTTTTATATATGTAGGATTGTTCCCTTTAAGATTATATTTATTTTATCTCCTATTATTATTTTTTATTTCGTCCCTGGACATAGCTTAATCTCTAGTGAGGACAAGCACATACTCGTAATAGCGTTGTCCAAAAGGATAGGGAACTTCACTAAGTCTAACGCTGCTAAACTTAAATACTAATCTTACATAAATATTCTCTCCGTTTTCTAATAATATTATCTTCATTTTAAATTATTTATTATTTTAAAAATTTTATTTTATTTTAGATTATTTATCATTTTAAATATTAATTATTATTTTTTTGATTTTGTCTTTATTTATTATTTATTCTTACCTTCAATAAAATAATTAGAATTTAAATTAATTTTAATAAGAATAATTTAGTTTAATACAATTTTTTTATTAAGTCATTTAATAGATTTCTTAATTTTTATACCATTATCTTAAACGACAAGATAATTTAAATAAAAAATTTTAATTTGTTTTAAATTATATGTAATTTTATATTATTAATAAATTATTAATTATTTTTTTAACTTTATTCTTATTAAAAAAAGAAAGGTAATGAAATAACAAGATTTTAAATTAATTTTAATAAGAATAATTTAGTGTAATATAATTATTTATTATTATAATTAATGTTATTTAATAATTTTTTAATTTTTATATTATTACCTTAAATATCAAATAAAAAAATGAACGGCATAATATTTTTATAAAATCATTTTCAGTTATTAAATAAATATGTGTTAATATAAATTGAGTGGAATAAATGATTACGGGTGATTGAAAAAGATATTTATGAAATTTGTCCTAATACTGTTTATATGAAACAAGTAACGTTTAAACTCACCATGTTATTTTTACTATTAATTGTTGAGGTGGAAAAAAGTAGGAGTATTCAATCGGATCGGTTAAATTGTTAACATGATTAAATTAAATTAAATTGAGAAAAAAATTAATTAAATTAAATATTAGACGGTTTGATTTGATTAAATAATATTTTAATTCAATCATATACGATTCGATTTTTTTAAAATTATAGTTAATTGAACCGAATCAAACTGGACCGTATATATATAATAACATTTATATATAATTATAATTCTATATATTATTTTTTAATATATATATTTAATTTATTATTTAATATTTATTTATTTATTTATTAATAAATATTATTTAAGATTAATCGATTATCTGAAAACTGCTAAATAATTATTTGGTTTGGTTTATTTTTAATAAAAAAAAAGTAAATAATTGAACCAAATTAAATTATTTATATTTGATTGGTTGGGGTGCAGTTTAATTCAAAATTTAATTGTCCACACTTCTAAAAAAAAGAAAGAATGGGGAAATTTTTGATGAAAAGAGATGGGAAAAGGCGTAAAGAATAGAGAGATGAATTAGAAAGGCGTAATTAAATAATAAAGTGTCGTGCTTAGCATGCATGGATGGACAATAATAATAAGTAATAATAATAAAAGGCATCAGTAAATTAAGATGGCGTTGACGAAGGTGATCTCATGGATGGCATCACCTAATTCAAAATTAAAAGACCATTGAGTTTGGAAATTAATTAATTAATTAAAGTGGTATGAATGGGTCAAGAATCAAGATTGATTCTCTAACCCCTTGCTTTTCTCTCAACCCTACATGTCATGCATGACTCACAAAAATGGCTTCTTGTGTCCCTAGCTAGCCAGGCTCAGCTACTCTTACTTTTGGATCAAGAGTGGGTTTCGTGAGTAGATTGGTGTTATTAGGATCATCTGTGTCATTTATTTACTTTAAACGATTAAGATGAAAGAAGTATTATAATAAAAAATAAAAAAAAAAATCATCTTGATCATTTAAAGTGAATAAATGACACAAATGATCTTAATAGAACTAATTATAATATTTGATATTTATACACACACACAACCAATGAATCTTAGTTTTGGCTCACTCATGTTTTAGAATTGTTTCTAAAATTAACACTTACAAATTCAAACCTTAATTCCAATCAAATAAACCAAAAACAAATACACCAACCTAATATAACAAACACGGATAATCAAAATACATATAAGTATAGGCGGACTCTATGCTACTACATTATTTTTTGTGTGGGTATCAATGTTTTTTTTACAATAGGAGGAGAAAGTATTAAAGATTATAATAAAAATACTCATGGGTATTCTCCACAATATAAGAGTGCGTTTGATTTGGATGTTTTCTATTTTTGTTTAATTGAAAATAAGAAATAAAAGTAAAAATATGTTTGGTTAAAAATTTAGTAAATGTTTTCTTGAAAATATTTTTTAAATTTCTTGAAAATTTGAAAACAACTTTTTGTTGTTTTCAGTGTTTCCTATTAAAAGTTTTAAAAACCAAAAATAAGAATTTTGAAAACACGGGTAAAAATATCGTAATTAAGTTGAAAATAATGAAAATGCGGTAATAATTTTGTAAATAGTAAAAAAATAAGTGATAAGAATAAAATAATATAAAAATTAGTTTTTATTTTATGAAAATAAGATTTAGCATTACAAATTAAACATATTTTCATAGTTTTTATTTTTTAAAAATAAGAAATGAAAATAAAAATCGAACATGTTTTTTAAAATTTGAAAATAGAAATCTTTTTCAATAAATGAAAATATAAAATCTTTACACAAATTAAACACACCCTAAATTTTTAAATTAAAATAATTCTTGACATGATATTAAAAGTTTTATGACTAATTGGTCAGGATTCATGACCTAAGTGACTTTCAAGTAAAGTGGTGTGTTAAATATTATAATAAAACCATTTGAGACTTTTTTTAACAATTTAAATTTTCAAGTAAAAATGATTCTTGACAAAGAAAAATTCTCATGACAATTATTATTATTTTATTATTATTATTTTTTAGTTTAATAGGGAGGAAGAGGTGGGAATGAGTGGCAGGGCCGACAGAAGATGACAAAAGAATCTCCAAAGTCATCGTGAAGTCAAAAATTGTGCAATTCTTCGTCTCCATTCCTACTGTAATTGTACCATATCCATCTTCTCCTCCTTAAAAAGCCATTCTCTATTTTCCCATCCTTATCACTGTAGGTAAGAATTTGTGATTTTTCAGAAATTTAAAGGAGGCAGATTTGAAGTCAAAGTAAAGTCCAGCAGTTGAGCACTTAGTTGATGAGGTAGCTTCCGTCGGCGTCAAGTGGGAGTGGCACACAGACAAAAAAACAAACACCTTGTGGGCTGTGGACGGAACCCACCAATATGTGTCTGAGAAGTGAAGTGAAAAGTGATGGAGACTGGAGACCACAGCATTTGAATTCAACGGTAATAATTAATTGGACGTGGACATGGGGACTAGGGGAGAGCTGAATTCATAAACCTCACCCCGGTGGTTCATGAATGTGAACATAGCCTAATGGATCCACATTTTTGTCTTCTGGTTTCAATTCAATGGATTGACCATTTCGCTCAATATGGAGGCGCCTAGATTTCTTCATTCTCCATCATTCGGTCTTCCTTCTACTTTTTACCATTGCCTGGATTTGGATCCCTCATATACACGAGGGATCACGTTTCTTGTAAATTATCAGATGAGACATGGGTCAGGGCAGGTTGAACAGGACAGAAAAGTCCTTATTTGTGGTTATAATAGTCTCTGAATATCTATATTTAAATATCTATTACCTATATTTGTGGTTATATAGTCTTTATTATGTTACTCGGAAGGAGAGATAATAGTTTTTTATTTTAAGAAAAAAATTAAAAATATTTTAAAAAATAATAAAATGTTTTTTACCTTATTTATTTATTTTAAATACTTGTGTTATAAAATTTTTTATTTTTTTTATATTTTTTAAAAAAAAAGCATACAAAATTTTTTAAAAAAATAAGAACTAAAAAAAATACTAAAAATAGAAAATAATCAAATAATATTAAAAAAATAAAAAAGAGAGTGAAAGGTTTTAATGATTGTATTTTGGACTATGCTAGTAAATGCATAAATTAAATCCAAATTTTATGTTTTATGAGCACCACTCTTTTCCTTTTTTAATCAGGTTTGATCTCCAATATATTCTTAGATAATAAGTCTAAATTCATATTAATTTAAAGTTATTAATAAAAGTTAGATATTGATCCATGCTAATAGACAAAGCTCAAATTTAATAACATACAAATAAAATTAAAAGAAATTATTGAGAGGTGTCACTGAAGATATCGTATTCTCATAATGTTTCTTTACATTAAAATTTTTGTTTCGTGCAAAGGTACCATGTAGAAAGTGTTGTGACTTTGGTACTAAATAAGAATTTAAGTGTTATTGTTAGAATTATTTTAATATTGGCTATCACTAATTGTATATTTAATGATTTATAAAGACTGTTTGTTATGGATCCAGGGAGATAAACTTAATACACCTTATTATTATTATTAAATGTGATTGGTTCTACTATATAAATCCAAGAATACTGATAGCTCATGATGAAAGGAGGATTATTTATTGGGATTTTGGTCCCACTCCTTCTCCTATATATAAGTGAATGCCCAAAGGAGGAAAAGTGATTTTCACTTTTCCTAAACTCAGAGAGTAAGAGAAAAGTTCTTCTTCTCAAGCCATCCATCAGCCTTGTTCACGGAGGAGACAGGAGGGAAGATCATCCTAGATTTAATATGTAGGTATTTCAGACATATTCAGTATGTCAAAGACAGATATTATTATTCTCTATACAATGTGTAGTATGGTGTTCTAAGTCCATGCAAATTTTCTTGTATATTTTTTGTATCTAACATGTGGTATCAGAGCACCCTTGTGTGGATTTAGGACCCTATTGCCTTACCCTCCTTTTTTTATGGTTTCCCTGGGCTCAGATCTAGAATTTTGTTCTTTTCTGAGCATGAAAATGAGATCAAAACCGTTGTTTTTTTGCAACTTGGCTTGAAGTCCTACGGTTGATCAAATAACCTTTTTTTTTTATCTGAAAAGTTGCTATTTGATATATTTTTGGTGGATATTCTACTTTATACCTAACTTTTAAGAAGATTTACAATTTTGTTTTATCCAAAAAATGGTTAAAAGGGCAATTTTGGGAGCTCAAATGAGCTCCCATGGCTGGTGGGTTAGAATGACCCACCAGAGAAGAAGAAAGCTTATGGCTCGTGAATTCACGTGCTAGATGGGTCCACGCGCCAAATGATAGATTGGCGCATGAAACCACATGCCAATGAAAGTGCACTGGTGCATGAAACCACGAGCCAGTAGGTTGTTTGACGTGTGGTCACGCGCCAGTAATGTTGTATTGGCGCTTGAAACCACACGCCAGTAGTTGTCTGGCGCATGATTTCACGTGCCATAGTGACGCTGCTGACGTGTGAAACCACGCGCCACTAGGTTCTCTGGCGCATGGTTTCACATGCCAGAGTGTGCCAAATCCTATTTATTTTATTTTATTTATTTTTCCTTTTGATGCCTCCTCCATTATTAAACATTGTCTACTCATGATATAATTATTTTGTGATGTTTCCACTACTATAAATTTTTTTTTAATTAAGGTTATTTAAAATACCACATGCCAGTATAAGCACTTGTGTATGGTGCTTTCCTTGGGCAATATTATGGGCATACAAATGTATGCTGGTCTGTTTTAAATTTGAGTTTTGCAATTTTATGTGAACTTATTCTCACCAAAGTGGTTTGGTTCACATCAAATTTGTAGAGCTTAAATTTGAAACAATTTCTGATTATTACATATAATCACTTGCTCAAAAGGGGTTATTGTGTGTTTAATTGGAGATGACATAAAACCAATTTTGTGTATATTGGGTGATAAATTAATTCTAAAATATTTTCTACCTAAAGGAGATAATTTTCAAAGTTAATTTATTTCTAGTTGTCTTTTATGTACCAAAAGGAGTATTTTCGCATATTCTACATGCTCTGCCCAAATGGGAGGTGTAGAAATGTGGTTGGAACTCAAGTTATCGGTTATGATATTAAAATCATAAATAATTGCCCTATGACTGACATACTATATTTTATGAAACAGTTTCTTTTGGTTTAAACAACAATACTACTGTTGTTGAGGAACTGAATGGTTCGAATTTTAAGAGATGGAAGAAAGATATTGTATTTGCCTCAGGAATGGCCGATTTAGACATGGCATTGCGTGAGGATGAGCCTCCAAAGCCAATTACAGAAAGTACTTAAGATTAAAAAGATCTTAGAGCTAAGTGGGAGAGATCTAATAGACTTGGCATTTTGGCAATTCAAAGATCTGTCACTGAGCATCTCTTAAGTGGCTTGCCAGAGACCACTAGTGTGAAACAATTGATGAAGGCTATAGGGGACAGATATCATGTGTCTAACAATGTTGAGTCTGGATATCTTTTGAAGCAATTCACAGACACCAAATATGACAATGTTGATGGGGTTAGAGATTTTATTATCAGAATGGTGCATATCCAGACCAAACTCAAGGAATTTAAAATTGACACGCCTGATCGTTTCATTGTGCCCCATGTTTTGAATTCCTTACCTCCTGAGTTTACTCATATAAAAACAAATTTCAACACCATGAATGAAACTTTGAGTGTGAATGAGCTTATAACCAATTGCGTAGCCGAGGAAGAAAAACTGAAGAAAGAAATAGTGATGCCACCCTGTTTTCCTACAATCCCAAAAATGATGCTGTTCAGCACTCTTTCCAACCCAAATCCAAATTTGAGAAGGGTTCTACTAGTAAGGCAAAGACTAATCCTCATGCTCCCAAGAAAACTCAGAACACCAAAAGGTATGGCAACAACAGAAATGCCGGTTAAAATCATAATACAGGAGGAAGTAAGGCTCATTTTAAGAAAAAGGTTGAATGTTTTCACTGCAAGAAGAAATGTCACATAAGAAATGATTGCATGCTTTTCAAAGCTTGGTTAGAGAATAAGCAAAAGAAAAATGGTAATCTCCTAGCACATGTTTGTTTTGAATCTAATTTAGTCAATGTGCTAATTAGTTCATGGTGGATAGATAGTGGTTCCACTACTCATATAGCCATTACTTTGCAAGGGTTCATAAAGACAAGGAAACCAACTGAGAGAGAATCCAAGCTAAAAGTGGGAAACAACGCAGATGTAAAAGTAGAAGCTGTAGGAGTAG
>JASKGM010006832.1:0-10644 GCA_034509205.1 Ceratonia siliqua
CTTTTAATACTTTGTGAAACTGTCTGGAGATAGTTTCTCCAGAATGTTGAAATCTTTCTTGAAGTTGTCTACTTGAGGCGCCATGGCCTAGAGTATACAAAAATATAGCAACGGCCTCGCCTTTACTAAGCTTGGCTGTTGGTCTAAATTTATATATCTCAGTTAAGTCCTTCACAAGTTGATCAAATACATGTTTCCTCATTCTAAATTATTCAAAAAACATCTGGGATGTCCTCTTTTAAGTTCTTGAAGCCATTCATTACCTATAAGCTAAGATGTCCTTATTGGTGTCTTGTTGTAGTAGTTCAACCTATGACTTTAACAGCAACAGCAGCAACCTGTGCATATAAAAAAAGTTACAGATGTTGTTGTCACTTTGTACTACTTGAACTAGCCTCGTTATATGTGTCTGAGTTATAACTCTTTGGACTACAACTAGTCTCAGTAGTTGTGTTATCTGTGTCTGAATTAATACTCATCCTGTGCAAGCAAACATAATTTATATCAATGGCCAATGACAATTATGATACTACCAATTGATAGCATCGGTCATGATGTAATTATTAACCATACGACAACTACTAAAACATTAACCCATTGCGCATGATATTAAAAACCATGTAACAATCCAACAACAAGCACTTAATAAAAACAACCACCAATCTAAGTCAAACGTAATATATAAATAAAAAGCATCAATCCCATGAAAGTTTCTAGAAGTCTCCAAATTTCTCATCAACAACATAAACTTTCTCACTGAATACGACTAAGTTCCTCCCATGTGAAGCAACCAATCCACTGAAGGACATCATCAGGATAGGTCTCCAGTAAGTGAACAAACACCGACCGGTAATGCCTCTTTACGAACAGATTGGTAGCCATGGAGTATTTTGGGTTCTTTATATCTAATCCAGGAACCTTTTCTAGCATTTTCAGACATGATGTGTAACTAGGAATGTCATTTTGTGTTGTTACTGTTGTTTGAGACATAGACTGAATGTTATCCATAATTCGGTATAGTGATTGTTGCAGCGATGCACCCACACTCCTTCCATCTCCTTTCCTAGTCCTCTTCCTTTTGCGCTGATTGTTGTTCGGCTAACTTAGTCCCTCATTGATGGGAAGCCCTGGATCAGGAGTAAATCCTTCAGTGTCAACAATAGGAGTTCCAGTAGAAGCAGCTTCTTCCTCATAATGCATTGGCGGGCTTTATGGATCATCCAGGGTAGGAGGCCTAAAAATGTATGCCCCAGTAGCAACCACATCCCTACAGCATCTTTCCAGCATAGGTAAGAATTTCGGACCTTGGTTTTTCCAAAGCAGGTATTTTGGATTCTCTTGTATAGTAATGTTAACAAATAACTAGTCAACGAATAATAAAATTCACATATGAAAGTGCTACATACCTTTCCTTTAGCCTCCCACCACTCTGGAGGTGCTACAATAGTCTGCTTGAATGGATCCCATCCTAGGCCTGTTTCTTTATCTACCATTCGTGCCCAAATGCCAAATTCTTGTTTCACACAATCTCATCTATTTTTTAGTTGCCTCTTGTCATAATTCTTACCCGTCTCCTTATGAAACTTTTCAACAACATGAGCCTACCCTTCCTTGGTAAAAATGTGTGTGAGGTCTATTACTAACTTCTATCTCTTTAATACACACTTTCAAGAATGTCTTAGTATTTGAATCATTCCATTTTACTTTCACCAAAGCCTCACTTACATTGTCAGACTGACTCATTGTTGGTCTTCTTGCAAGTAACTTTGATGCCATTCTAAATTTCAAATCATATTTCAAGCTTAACAAAATATGCATAATCAATCATTGCATCCACGCACCATCTTTGCACAATGACACATTCTAATAGTTATAGGGCATGATAAACTTTACCAAAACAGTGGATGATATTACTTAATGTGGTGTTCTTCTTATTTGCACAAGTGATAGACACTTCCACTTTAATCATGAGTTTCACTTTAACAACTATGCTCACAAATCTCTATCAATCAAATAATGCATCAATTTTTATAGAAGTCATCAAACATAAAACCTATCAGCAATAATCTCAGAACACTCCGAATATATCATGATTTTCACTGGTGATCCCACACTATCATCATTCCTACTGATGATGGCATTTCTTTAAAAATACATGCTATTTCATCAATCTATTTGAGATTTCTCTTCTTTCTTTTTTTCTTTTCTTTTCTAGGAAAAGGTAAAGTCTTTTGATAGCAATGTCAATACATCAAAAGTTAATGCAGGACATGTCTGCCAAGACAATAAGGCTTTTGATTACTGGGTCCCAGGCAGGTGCTAAATCTGAGGAAGCTTTCCTTTGTTCTTCATAGCAAGATTCATGAAATGACTTGGAAACAAATTTTCTTATCTTAGTGGTTAAATCCTTGATAAACAATTTATTAGAGGACACTTTTAATGTAGTAGAAGAAACATATTATTTATTTATTTAATTAAATTAAGATGTGGTTGTAATTAGGAATTTGGGTAATTTAGGATTATCAATAAACCTTGAGTTTCCTTAAGATTAGGATTTCATTCATTTCTATTTGAGTTTCATTAGGATTTCTTGTCTAAGATTGCCTATAAATAGGCCCTTAGTCATTTAGGATAGTTACCTATTTTTGATGATATATTGATTTATATATTTGAGTGTTTTTAATTTATTTGTCTGGTTTTGGTTCCTTTGCTACATCACATATGCAACATACACCATGCAACAACAAGCAGGACGATTCACGGTTATCAAGAGTATAATAATATAGCATGCACTTTCTAGAGTTATTAAGGAATTTGAATGCTATGAATCAGTTTATAAGAGTTGTTTTAGGTACAAATTGAGATTCCCTGCCTGTGGATTTTGGGATTTTAACTTTTTTTGGTAGACTGGCTTGTGGAGTCATTTTCATAGTTGCTTTTGATTTTCTATTTTACATTTAAGATTAAATTCATTCAACTATTACTTTGAGGATGATGCCATGGGATATTGGGAATTTAAGTTAGTTGAATATATATACTAATGCCTACTTCTTAGGGGATTTACATTTGCCAAAAGCTCTGATGTACCACTCACCTTTGCTATTATCTCTTTCTTTTATGGCTTCTTTAAACTAGCTTACAGTTGGAATCTCTGAGAAGATTAGAGCTCATGCCCATTTCACCCAAAAGAATGAGACTAGTGCACACTCCTCTACTCTGATGCAATCATCTTTTTTTATATTTCCAGATAGAGAAGCACAATGTCAATTTGACAAATGAAAAACTGATTAGCACCTATATCAGACCTATTGCCAAAAGCCCTCTTGCATTCAGAAACACCATTTAATATCACATGCATAACTAAATCAATTACTTCAGAACAAAAAGCCTAAATAATGAGAACTGAAAATTCTTCTGACTACACGGTCCATCAGTCCAAAATTTACACTGTCTCTGAGCATTGATTGCAGCATGTAAAATAAATCAGTCCAGTAATAAAGAAATAAAATAAAGAAAATGCTTCAATATAGTCCTATTTAACATAATCGTCTAGATTAATTATACAATATCTTGTAGAATCCATCTTGACTTTTTCAGTTCAAAAGCTTCATGTTGAATGCAATAATAATACTAGCAATTATGATCAAGGATTACTCTATCATCTCAGGTTATGAAAAAAAGGAACCAAAAAGAATCAGCAGCAACCACTTTTAGCAAAAGAAAAGAAAAACCTTATATATTATTATTTTGAGCCTGCATGTTATTCTTGACTCTAAAGTAGTGAAATGATTTCTGGCTTTAACCATCTGTTTGCACTTGCAGGCCCTGTTATGACTAAATTCACTATTGCTTTAAGAGAAATTAGGACATACAAAGAAGTCCTTCGCTCCCAGGTAAAAGATTGTGATGTAAATGTTTTATTAATTTTTCCTTGTTGCTACTCACTCCTAAACATAATTTTATTTCAAAAAATTTAATCGAAAGGGAGAAAAATGAAATAGTTAAAAGCTGTGTAGTCACCATGTGCATCAGTAATTAGGAAGAAGGTCTAAGCATGAAATTTGGAAGCTAACTTCTACCATTACCTTTAGCAGTTAGCAATTTGGAAGAATCATCCAGACTCGTCTCCTTCTTGTCTTTTCCCATCAGTCATGGGGATAGGTTCATTGCTGTTTGTTTTACAGTACAACAAAGCAATCATCTTTTTTTTTTCATTTTTATTTCCATGGAGATTTATTATTGTAAATTGTCTTGCTTACTATTTCATAACTAGACAATGGATAGTGGACTACAAATACATGGATAGAATCTAAATTCATTGACTAGTGATAAGCTTAGAAGAACCCCAAGAAGGGAAATTAGGAACTGGAAAAACAGAGATGAGGAGATGAGAAAGATTTGAGAAGAAAGGATAGAGATGCTTACTTGATTACTCCAAGATATCTTTGCGCAACTTTAATCGATTGGATGGGCACAATACTGAATGCAGAGGGAGGAGGCTAGCAACCGGAATGAGAGCTAAAGCTGAGCGTGAAATGTGAAAATAGGAAAGCTTAACCTTAAAGGATATGTTTGTCATTACTGAAAATGTGCAGGGGTAAAATTGTCCGAAAATAACTCTCTCTTACATTCAAAGTGATTTTTTTTAAGCATCAGAATTGTAGCTTCCTCCAAAAGCAGAATTTCATATTTTTTTTAAAATAAGCAATTAAAATTTAAGCATGTATCCAAACACCATTTTATAAAATAATCACTTATTTTTAAAAAAAAAACAGCTTATTTAAGAAATAATCTCATCCAAACACCCCACTACACTTCCTTCTCTAGATGGACAAGCATAAAATAATTACTCTAGTCTCCCATACCCACATTTGAAAAGTTATATCTTGTTGAATTTAACTGTCACAGAGAAGATTGAGTCAATTGATTTATTTTGGTTTTTAATCTTTGAAAGATTGAGTGATTTTACATTTGACTCCCATATCTCACATTTGAAAAGCAAATTGGCTAGTGATTTTAGAAGTTATTTTATAAGTTTTTATAACTTAATTAACAAGTTGCCTGTGCATCATAATTTATACTATAGACATTACTCATAGTTCTTATGGCTTCATTTTCTATAGGGTGTGCATATAGAATTCCTTAAGAACACATAGCATGACAGAGTTTCTAAGCAATTAGGACAAGCTTAAAAAATAGGATGAGTTATGAAGTATTATCAATTTCTTAATTAATAGAACTAAGGTGGTTATTCCCCTAAGATGATTATGAACAAGTGCATAAATAGGATATGAGTTCTGAAATATTATCATTGAAGGCTAGACCACCACTATTACCTACACTTTAGCAATATAAGCAATGGCTATCAACCATTGATATGTAATAAATCCATAAAAGAGGAAGAAGTTATTCCAATATTAGATGGTAGTTATATATCAAGAATTATATTTATATCCTAAAATAATAAATTGTGAATTGACAAACTTAAGATATTAAACCTCTATATGAGACACAACTCCCTTTGTCACTAAAATTGTGTCTCCCCCAAGGGGATACCCACAACAGTTACAGCATCGTACAAGTTGGAAAGCAGCATAAGGAAAACTTATAATTGACAAAAGATACAAGCTTACTAGATTGAATACTATTTCTTGCATTCTTTATACAAATAAGTGACAGGTTCCAAAGAAGGAAAAGGTGTATCCTAAACCTTAAAGTATGTGATTGTTTGTTAAAAGTATGTAATTCTACCACTTAAAGTATTGTTCATTTTGTACCTACAGTAGGGATAATTGAGAAAGTTTATAACTATTATAAACAATCAGCCCCATAATTACAAGGAGAAAAGGCGATGCTATTAGGGGAGTGGCTCAATATGGAGGCTTCTTCATTGGAAGGTGTCAAGGACACTCCACTGGGACCTTACATCCAATACTGGGAATTGCTTTACTTGCAGGGTGTCAAGGACAGTGGAATTGGACCTCGCTGTGATATTAAAATAGATACTACATGTAGGACTAATTCCTTTTGCAATTGAAAGTATAGATACTGAATGTATAAAACTAATTTCTTTTGCAGATGAATGTATAAGTAATATCATTCTCATTGTGATATTAAAAGAGATATTGAGTGTATAGGACTAATTTCTTTTGTAGCTGGGATTCAAGAAATATGAATATCTAGTACCTTGTATTATGTTTAGTATAGGTGAATATAATTAATGCCTACAGTCCTCAATGTGCTTGCCTGAATCTTGGGAGGTTCATATAGGATGCATAGGCTTATGAGTTCACTTTACAAATGATCATGTGCATCAATGTTATTTTGATAATCCAAGTAATCATGCAGTAAATTAATATACATTTAGAAAACGCATTCATTGATAAACTATAGCATGTAGTATTCTCAAAAGCTCTAAGTACATCAAAGTTCCAGGAAAAAATAAATTCTCCTATATAACAACATCTACTGCCAAATGGCCTAGACAATAATATTGTCAGAAAGTACATAGAAACCTAGAGAGGATTATACATCAAAACTATACACATCAACACACTGCTTTGATGTCTCTATGCAAGACTGCAACTTCCCTGCCTTCATCTAGAAGTCCATGAACCACTTTCCTATTATGCACAACATTAAACAAACAATTAAAATTACTTTCTATACTTATAGTAATTTAATAGTTTAGGATTACTAGATAAGATATTACTTAGACTTATATTTGGTGGAGACTAGAATTGGATATATCACTTATAGGGCAAGATGCTTGATTGAAATCAGTGCTTAATGCCTAAAAAATATATTTATTAAAAAGGAAGAGCATTTAAGTATTTTTCACCTAAAAAAACAGCTTTACACATGAACATTAGATCTTAACCAATGTACCATAGGAATTTCATTCAATCTTTGAAATAATAGAGGATGAAAAGTATTACCAAGAAGATCATGCATAAGAAGAATTAACAATAATGAGAATTATTTTTGTTTCTTTAAACTTGAGAAGAAAAGCAATGTTAGAAGCTAATAGAAGATATGTTTTACCTCATTGGAATGAAATTGCTCTTGAGAACTTGAAATGTCATGTATGACAGAAGAAGTATTTTCCTATGCAAATAAAAAGAATATAAATTAGTATGTTCTAAAATCTAAACACAAAACTATATATTAAGTTAAGACCTAAAGTACCTTCAATCGATTGTTTTGTGAAACATTAGTGTCTTGATACTTGTTTTTCCTTTTGCATTGCTTCTCAACCCAAATTTTTTGACTATTTCTGATTTTTTTACCTTCCTTTTTCTTCAAGTCTTTGGTATTAATCAACTGATTATTTTGTTAGCCATACAATCAATTGCATCTTTTCCATCCCTACAATCGCATTGTCTTATGAAAACATCTTCAACTTGCTTACTCAACTCAACCAAAACTTGATCCATAAATATGTATGCTTCCTCACAATCAGCTGCCCGAGATACTAACCTCACTAACTTAGGACAAAGCTGCCTATGTCTTTGTGTGATACTAAGTTAAGAATCTTCATGAATAATACTCCCTCTTGTACAATGCCCAAGTCCATTTCTTGCCTCTTTTATCCATCTTTTCAAAAAATATTGGGTAGGAATTGATTTAGTATCTTTTGTATCATACACTTTCAATGCATGGCAACATAGAATGCCAAAACTCTCTAACTTTCTACAACTACAAGAAATTGTATTATCAGTAGAATTAAATAACACCTTGAACTCCAAATCACCATTAAACATGATAACCACATACTCATGAATTGATTCACTTTCATTTCTATACCTTATAAAAGCTGCAAAGTATAAATCGAACTCATCAAATATAAAAAATCTTAGGAGTATATATTTGAGCAACTTGTTATAGCAAAGATGAATTTTGCATATTGAATCTTGGCAACTTTTACCTAGATTCAAATTCAGACTATAACTCATTATATCTTTTATCTCTAACCACCCTTTCAAAGGGCTTGAAAAATTAGATTATACCTAAATATGGTGTCATGCAACTTTTCAAATCAAAGTTTATGCTTTCACTAAGCTGTGTACTCTGCATGCCTATTGAGAAAGCATTTTTCATATAACATTTTGCCCATTTTCTTTTTATTTTATCTAGATCACTCAGCCAATTGTTTTCTTGAAGATTGTAATTACTTGATATTTTATCCTATTCTATTTGGAAATCATCTTCCTCTGCATATTGGTATATATATGCCCTCAAGTCTCCAATAAAGTTAGAACCACTTTTTATCAAATTCCCAAGATGATTAATGCCATTTTACATCAAATGCCAAGTACACAATCTGTTATATGTTTCAAGCATCACCTCAATTAAAACTTTAGCCATTGCATTGTCTTAATCAGTAAAAATAGTTCAAGGTTTCTTTGTATTGTGTGCCTCTAAGAATGTTTCAAACAGTCATTTAAAGGACTGTACTGTCTCATAATAAATAAGTGTAACTCTGAAAATTACCTCCTCTCTGTGATGATTAAAACCTGTAAGTGAAGTCAAAGGCCTACATGCACTGTTAGTGTTGTATGCAGTGTCAAGTGTAACTACATCAACAAAGATGACATAATCAATAATCATTTTTGCATCAACCCAAAATATATATTTGTTATTTGCTCATCCACATCTACTTGGACTTCATAGTAAAATGATGGATTAACTGTTGATTCCTGTTGAAAGTATTGTAGTAAACTTCCTACCTCCCTATATGCTATATTTCTTAGCCCTTTAGAACGAAGATAGTTCTTTTAATCTAAATAGGTGTATCCAAGATTTTCCCTTCCACCTACATGTCCGCTCATCAATTAAAATGAAGGCTTTTGCTTAATTCCAGAGTCATTTACTAAATAAATCTCATTAGCATGCACCTGTGACACTTTTCTCTGACATGTCAACATGTGGGTGGTTTGTGGATGATGCAATTCTTGATTATGCTTAGCAACAAAATCATACATTTTATATTTATGACTGTCACTAATGTAAGTGAGTCCTATCTTGTAAGACAATTAGTTCTAGTTTCAGATCCATGCCTTTTGTCACCCATATTTTCGTTATGAACACCCTCTTTGCAACATACATATCTACATGACTTAATTTTTTCATCTTTTTTGCTTTTGTTAGACCATGGTTTTCTAACAACAAATCCAACTTTTCTACCATAGTTAACCAAAATTACCAAGCCTCCTCTATATTTTTAAATTCCTTGCCTTCATGAGGCTTCCAATAAGCTTTTGAATTATATATGTTTAAATATACACAATTGATGAATATACACATGAAAAAAAATTAAACAAGAAGATATGCACTCATATTTTTATCAAAATATCCCAATATACTCTTTGTAATGAATTAGATTTTATTAAGTCCCCAACAAAGTAGGCAAATATGTACTAACAAACAAACAAACAAACAAATATATGAATAACCAAATATATAAAATTAGCCACAAAACTTGAATATAGTTCAAATATCTTATTAAGAAAGGGGTGTTCAAAAAATATATATATTGATTAGAAAAAAACTACTAACTTTTTGCAACTACCCACCCTTGAGAGTATACACTTGAGATGTTACTTGTTCCTCCTTCAATTGTTAGCTCGTCTTGTTGATTTTATGATTCACTAGTGGTTGGACATTCGATTAATTGGGCTACAGAAACAAGTCCCTATAGAGAATGGGCAACAACACCATCATTGCTTTCTAACTCAGGTTGTCTCTTTGCTGTCTTGAGGACAATATCCCTGCTTTTGCTAAGGATCCATCATACTCTGGTATGCACATAATAAAACCTTATCATGCATGTCCAAAAAAACAAGACAATGTTTTCTAGAATATATTTGTGCAAAGGATAGAAATTAAGGCACAAATACATTCATATATGTGAACCATTTAGTTGTGTTACCAATTTTAATTGACTTATTGTATTAGTGCAATATGATGATTCATTAGAAGTTTCATAATCAACTAATATATATAGCTTTAAATTATATATCCAAATTTCTACAATTAATTACTAAATTCTAATAGAAAAATACTTGTTGGTCCCTACAATAATTTCAAAAATTTTGATAATAATTATTTATTGAAACCTCCAAGATGGCAAGAAAAAAGGAATGCTTCAAAGTGTTGAATGATGACAATCTTACCTTGTTTTTGGTGTCTGCATATTTTAATCTCTCAAATGAAAGAAAGGTAAACAAAATGACCTCTTCTTCAAATCCCCTAACCCATACTACCTGCAATAGCAATCTGAGTAAGAAATAAAGATGACTCACATATCAAACAAACGACATAAAATGATTTCTTTTAAAGAAACTCTAGGTAAACTAACCCCACTACCACCTACCAAAGATGATATGAACCTCACTAACAACGTGACGAAACCCAACACCAACATGAATTTCAAATCTCAAGCTCTTCAAGAATGTTGAGCCTTGACCTGTTATCTTACAAGATAAGAACCAAGAACTCTAATGTTCGAAGACGCCACACTAAGAATCCCAAGAACTACTCAAGAATCAAGGAGATAAGTATGATCGTTTGAATGCCACAAGAATTAACTTGATAAGTTCAAGAATGAAGAAGGAAGCAATAACCTCTCAATATTATTATTCT
>JASKGM010006833.1:0-10644 GCA_034509205.1 Ceratonia siliqua
AAATATATATTTTTGTGATCACCTCAATGTAAAATGAATGATAATAAAAGTATATCATTATTTTAGTTATTTTTTAGCCATCAAAGCTTAAAAAGAGTGACTTTTTAAGGCTTTTGTTTTTTTGGATGACATTAGTAGTTGTTTGAGATTTTTTCACTTGATTTTATTTATAAATAGTTTTTAAGTATAAAATATTTTTTTAATTTAAAATTGTTTAGGTAAATATATGTGGATTCAAATATTTAGAGATTTGATGAAGATGAAAATAGATCTTAAATATATTAAAATAGTTTGTTTATTTTGCTTATTTGTTTTCTAAATCTGAAGATATGTATAATATTTTTGGGGGTTATTATCCTAGGCTTTTATTTTTTTTATAATTTTTATCTTAAAAATAATTTAATTTTTTCTTAAATTTAAAAAATCAAAAGAATTTTTTCTTTTTCTTTTTCTTTGCTTTTTTTAAATTATTTTTTAAGATAAAAATTATTAAAAAAACCAAAAATCAAAAAGTCCAATATTTTTATATAGAGTCTGACTAGGTACTATAATATCTTAACCACACCCTATCCATGCTGATCTATATGTATGATTGAGTCTAACGCACTTCTTATTAATTATTCAAACTTCTATCACTGTTAAATTACATAGAAACAACTTGAGGCAAAGAGGCCATTACATTATCTCAAGTTCAACAGATACAAAGGTGGCTATTGAATAAATTGCATACTCATGATATCACTTAAATAAAATAATAATATATTTTCAATATTAAAAGTTTTATTCTCAAAAAATATACTTGTACTTAGCAAAAACAAATCTTTAATATTTTATATAAATATAGACAGCTAAAATTAATCTAAAGATACTTTTCCTATATAACTAAAATAATATTTTTTATTTGTTTAATTTTGTTTTCAGACAATTTTGGTCAATATTAAAGTCCCCCAGAAAAGACAAATTTACTTGACTAATTAGTTTAGTAATTGGAGTACCAATGGGGTTGGAAATTTCATTATCTATAGAGAGAAGACTTTAAACTAATCAAGATAGTCAAGACTTTCCCTTGGCAAATTAAATAAATAAATTGCAGTAAATCATTCAAAATCTTGCATGAGAAATTATTTAGAAAACATTCTAAGTATATTCTTATTCTATAACGTGTTGATTAGACCAAATATTGAAGACATGGAAATTTTCTGGTCTTAATTAGAACAAGTCAGTTCTGCCAGGAGAATACATGTGTTTGGACTATTATTTCAGTCTTCACTTACATACTCTCCACGTGGCTACTAACTTGATTTATATGATATCATCACTTAGTTGAAAAATTAGGTTAACATAATTAATAAGATTTTGTATCTCTTTCAAGTTGGTTAAAATTAAAAGGGGAATCATGAATTGAATGGTAGTTAGCTGTGATAATTCTGAGAAATGAGTTAAAACAACAAATTAAAACAAGTGGGCCTCTTTAATCATAATAATATTGCATGCATTGCTATTTGCTGTCTCAACTTTGTTTAGATTTTATGTCAAACCTCGATTAACCTGGTCAAATATCATTAGTCCCCTCTTGAGATATTCTATTATCTTTAGCGGTCGAAAATATAAATAAATACAATTTTTTTTATGAATATTATCTTTATTGTCACATCAATATAATAATTTTATTATACCATATCAAAAATCAAAACATCACACCATTATATTATGTTTTAGATAAATTAATTTTGATTTTGATGGAAATTTAGATTAATATATTTATAATCATGCACATATTAAAAATGGAACTCATTAAAAGATAATTAATATATGTGTGTCACTATTATTCATTGATTTAGTGTATCAAAATTGGATATATTAGCTAGCCTAATATACTACACAAGTTAGGCTAAGCTAACCTTTGAAAAAAAAAAATAGTTGTATGAGTTCCCAAATAAATGGACCGGCTTGAGGGTACTTTTTAATATGCGAGCTAAATGGGCCCAGAAATGCGCTAGCCAATGCAGAGATTGACTAACGGGCCGAGTTTTTTTTTATTTTATAAAAAGTCTGCATTTAAACAAGCCAACATTTGTGTGCAAATATGCAACCCAAAATTGCAATTGGAGTTAGAGCCGTTTGGATGAATCTAAATTTTTTTTTATGAAAGTATTTTAATTAAAAATATTTTTATTATAAGTAAAAATTATTTTATATTTAAATGTAATAATTAAGAAGTACTTTTAAAATAATATTCTTTGTTCAACAAATTTTATTAACAAGATAATCAATCATTCTTCTCTTTCATATATAACATGAGCTTTTATTTGAGGATACAATTTTACCCTAAAAAAAATATATTTTGTGATTTTTTATCCAAACAGCCTTTCACATTCAAGAATTATTTTCTAAAAGAATGTTTTTTCTTAAAATTAAAAAGCCCAATGTGCCCTTATACAAGCTAATCCATAACCTGAGCCAATTTTGACACCACTACCTTAAACAACTTTTTTTGGCAGAATCTAGTACTCATGAGAAGCTTTTTGGTTATTAAAAAATTCAAAAACAAAATGCAATGATCAAATGGTCAATATTAGGTGAAACAATATTCAATGTCTGAGATAACTCCTTAGTAGAAATACTTAGGAGTAGCACTGAAAATGCCATTTTTTCTAGAGGATAACTATATAAAAAATTATGAAAAATTATAATGAAATTCCTCTATCAAAACTAATTATTCAAAGAAAATTTTTATATATAAATGCAACAAGTTAAATTGATGTAAATTTAATTTTCACATATTTTAAATCTCATGACATTTTAATTGTAGGTTTAACTATGTTACTGCTCCATTTTTTTTACTCTCATAATTTTTTTGTTGTGGTTTTTTTTGTTTTTTGATATTAATTAATTATTTTTTAAAATTTTTTTGAAATTTTTTTGAAATTTTTTATACTGTTTATTCATCATTTTTCTAGAATTTATTTGTTCATAAATAAAAATTTTCAAAAAAAATTTAAAACATTATAAAAAAATCTTAAAAAAATATATAACATAAAAAAAAATAAATAATATTAAAATATAAAATAAAATAAATTATACTACCACCTAAAATGGGGACGGCAGCATAAATAAAAAAGTCCTTTTGATGCACCATTCAAACGCAACTTAATAGTTGTTTGATGATGAAATCTCACCACCTTATGACACAAATAATTGGAGTCCTATGCCAGGTGAGAATCCTTTCAAGGTTATTTATGCTTTTCGAACATAAAATAAATATTAAAGAGTAAATTATCATTATCTATTTAATAATATATTTAATATTTTTTTACTTTTAAAATATTATTTGATTCATTTATAAAAATATGAATATACTAAATTACCCTTAATATCAATTTAAAAAAATAAAAATAAATTAATATATTCATTTTTTTATAAGAATGTCAAATAGCATTTTAAAAATAAAAAAATGTATTGAGTATTATATTACTATATTTAAAATAATAATAATAATTTACCCAATATTAAATTATTATGTTACACATATTCTAATATGATTTTGTGTCCCAAGTTCAAAGGTCTGCAAATAATGGGTGCAATTGTTTGTCTCAAAAAAGGAAAAAAATTATATTGCCATTTTTCTAATCACTTTTTTTTATATATAAAATTATATTTATATAGAGGTTTGACAATACAATATTTAATATCTTTCTCATTTTTTAGATGACATTTATTTTTTTATGAAATATATCAACTAATCTTTGTTTTTTTAGTTTTTCACCAATAAATTAATATAATCATGTATTCTCATAATTTTTTTAAATTAAGCAATGTTACGATAGCTCCATTGTAGTGTGGTTCCTTGTAAATATGTTTCTTCCCTGATTATCAAGACATATATGGTCCCTAACCCAGTCAATAAGGATTTTTATTATTGAAAATAATTTTTTTTGTCATAGTTTAAACTTTCAGATATTAAAATTAATTAATATTTAATGTTAAAAATAATGTCACTTGAACTAATATTGTTATACTATTAAAATAAGTTTATTGTTTTTTTATTCTACAAAAATTATTTTATTTTTATTTTAAAATATTTAAAAATAATAATAAAATAAAATACTTCCAAACATATACATTGTTTATGCACATCACTCATTGCATACTCTTATCTAATTGTTTTTGTTCTCTCTCTCTCTTTCTTTCTCTCTCTCTCTCAAATTCCAAAAATAATATTATATGGTGATTATTATGCTATTGTTGACAAAAGCATAATGAATGACCATAATTAAACCAAAAAAATTCAACGATGAACTAACAATTCGATTTAATTGCTACAATTAAACCTAACAAAATTTGACGATCACAATTACCGACTATGTTGCTACCATCTAGAAATTGCCATAGTATATCCCACACTCTTTCTTTTCTTCTTTTTTTAGGTACCAATCATAATCATAGTCAAAATAATCGATCATTTTAAGAAAAATAACAAGTTTCTCTCTATTTTAACAAATTCCATAAACATATTCAACATGATGATTGATGATATGTAGAAGTTATTTCAAAATAGTCTTCTTCAAGCGATCTACGTTACAAAGCTCTTTATTTGGACCATAAAGAACGAATTTCACGATAGAGAGAGAAAGAAATAAGGAGTGATAAAGACATGTGTCATTTAATTATGCATAAAAGTTTAATTTCATTTTTAATCTTTATTTATTCTAATTTTTTTAAAAAAATTTCATCAATATTTTATTCAAACCTAACTGATATGTGGTGATTGCTTATAGAATTATCTTATGTGTCATCTTATTGTATATAGAATTGTCAATTTTGAGCTTATTACCCGTTTTTAAAGGGCTAGGCCTTGAAAATTAAGGTTCTTACATCCTATTTTAGAGCATGTTCATTAACACTCAATTTTAAATGAATAATAAAAATTAAGTATACTCTCATAAAATTTTTTTAAGGCAATAATTTAATAAAAATTTCAGCAGAGTTTTTCCTGAAATATAGACTACACAGGATACAAATCTGTTCGAAAATAAGGTGGAAAAACTCACCATAAATTAGAAGTCTCAGTAGTTTAAACAGAAAATAATAAATGGGCCCAACATGGATTGTATCTACTAACTACATATATACTATGCAATTATCATTATTACAGACCAATACCCTTATTCAGATAATGTAAAACAACCTATCCAATAATGTCCACTAATAACCAAAGTACTTCACTAATTACTCAGAGTATTGTCTACTAATTCAATCAACGGGTTCAAAGGGAATAGACGGAGCTGAAAGATAATCAACAGTGACTTGATTTGAAAAATGTTAAAATGTGAGGGGTTAGTCTACCAACTCAATGAATGAAAAATAGACTTATCAATAGATACATGAACTCTCAGGTGTAAAGTGCATTACCGCCAAAATCATGTAAAATTTTGTTTTAGTACTTAAAGAATTAATTATTATATAATATGCACATAATGCACTTCACACCTGGAAAATAAAAATTTATATATTTTACAATCAGATTATAATATATAATAATATGAATAAAAAAGTAATTATGTTTAGAAATGCTTTAATGAAAATCATAAATTCTTAGGATTCATAACAATTCAAGGGGTGAACCCAAACTAAGAAAAACAATATTCCCACTTCAGAAGATAAAACTTAACTGAAGGGCAACCCAATCATCACCTTTGGGAACTGCACTCACTGAAAGGAAATACTAAATTTCTTGTTCCTCCTGGAGTATTCTCATCCAGAGGAAACCATTCATAATCAAACTCAAGAAACTGCCCTCAACTGATAAAAGTTGTGACCTAAGTGCACCTAATAGTTCTACCACCACTCTATTGCGGATTCCAGAATACGATTCTAATTCACTTTCATAAATCTCATACAATTCATGCTTTCCCATAATCACTGTGAGAAAACATTTCATACTTAAGAATAGAGTAATAATTATATATATATATATATATATATATTTTACTTAAACCATTTCAAATTCATGTTCAAATAATATCATTGAATCACAAAATAAAATTTAGTGATTCAGGTATCCAGGGATAAGTAAGAATCCATTCACACTCGAACTGTAGAAAATGAGGTGATTATCTTCCACCCAAACTCTATGTCAAGACAAATTCAGGTCCAAAGAATTTGTTTCAAGTATCCTTAAGAGTATAAAATTTATATAATTAATGCATTAGTATTACGTATTTTCTTCACTAATATTTCAAAATTCCTATAACCCCAATATAAGTCTTTACCCCCCCCGCCACACACACACACACACACACACACACACACACATATATATATATATATCAAATTGTTCAGATTCAAGCCAATTATTGCCCAACCAATTAATCCGACTCACTTCGAATAAGAGAACATAAAAAACTAGGAAGGGACATTTACAAAAGAAAAACATCTATAAGATTTTTGTGATATCCTTTACCTAAATTTTTTTCATGATTTAATTTATTTAAGAAGAAAGAAATATTCAGTCACTTTCTATAAATGAAGGAACCTAATAACCCCACAAAATTATCATTCCAAATTTGTTATATTGTCATAAATTTTTAAATTTTAAAGAAATGATATAAACACATACTTATTAGAATAAAAATGATGTTGAACTCCAACTTATAACTACTAAGGGACTCCAAAATAGCCCCCACTTTCTCCAAGAGGCGTCGAATAGTAATAGCAAAAGAGAAAGAGGGGTATTGTGTGGCTGGAGTATTGAGGAGGGGGTAATTTGCTGCTATATATATTAGGGAAAAAGGAAGAGACATTTTTTTAAAAAAAAATGGCTAAAATTTATCATTTTTAAATATTTTTCATAATTTTAAAAGGAGTAGTTTTTATTTAAAACATTTGGGTATTACAAAGGTCTAAATTTAAGCAGGCCTATGAGGGTTTAGCTCGAGGAGGGCTGGGCAGCGCCTTTTGGTATGAATTTTTCTTTTTTTTTATAATTTTAAATTTTTTTATTCTAAATAACATATAAATGTGTTATAATATTAAAAATATCATTATTTTGGATGATATATGAAGATGATGAAGATGATCTAAAAGAATAAATGGGTACAACATATAAAATGAACTCGAATATCATTGTTGAAAACAATGCTTGATAAATGTTTTAATTTATAATTTTGAGTAAGGATAATATTATGATATTATTATTATTATTTAATTATTATTTATTTTTTATTATGAATAATTTATTTTTATTTATATATACTTGTTTTTAATAATTTAGAATATATTTTTGTTAACTTTTGTAATTAATTTTTGTGTATTCTATTAATTTTTGTTAATTTTTTTAGTTAGGCTTGTTTGAATCTTAAAATTTCTAGAGATGGGTTAAAGCTTTTAAATAAAAACTCAACAAAAGGGCTAAGCTCGACCCGACCCAACTCGTTTTTCTTATAATTCGATAAGGGTTAGATGGCCCAACTAGCTTGATTTGCTAATTATCTATAATCATTTGGTAGATATCCTCATAGAAAATATTGAAGGTATTTTAAAAAGTATATAGAATACAAAATTAGAATAAACAAAACTAATTGAGATAAAAAATATATAGACCAGTATAAAAGGGATTCAGTTGACCGATGGTCTACATATCTAAAATCAATATACAAACACTATGTTAGTAGCCACTTTCTGTACAAGATTAACAGAAAAAGAAATGACAAATTTTTAAAAATATAAGAAAATTTTTTAATATAATTTGACTTTAATCTTTTTCTACAAACGAATATAGTAAAAATATTCATTAAAAAATGCAAAAACCTTATTTTGATATATAAAAATAGTTTCATTATTAATTTAATATTTTTCAATTTTTCTATATTATTTTAATATCTAATAAACCATATTCTTTGATATTGAACCAATTTTTTTTTCTAAAAAGAAATTCAAATTCAGGGGAAAAAAATGATGTTCAAACAATGATGTATGGAGTTTTTTTATAGTAGGGATACTCATGAGTAGGTTTTGTAATTTTTAAATTTTTAAATTTAAAATTTTATTTGTTTAAATTTTAATTTCTTTTAAGAAATAAGTTAGAAGAATATAAAAAATAAAAAAATACAAGATTTTTTTGCTTTTCTATTTGGTTTTTTGAATTATTGTATTATAATTATTAAAATTTTTTTTACTTTTTAAAAAATTTTTAAATTCCTTTAACCTATTTCCTAAAATAAAAATTATAAAAACAAAATTAAAGATTAAAAATTAAAAAACAAAAAATAAAAAATAAAAAATAAAAACCTACTCTAAGAGGATGGATACTCTTGTAGTAGGATAGGAATTACAAGTATGTTTATATCTTTGAATGGCAATAGGTTAATTTTATGTGAAAATAGTTAAATATTTGTATATAGTGTCGGATTAATTGATTTTCACAAAAGTGCTTTGTGAGGTCAAGTATGTTCGACATTTATATTTTTTACTCCCAACTAACCCGGGCGATGTGGGACTTTTGTTAAGGCTTATGTGGTTTGATTTGATATTATACATTTCCTCTCATAATTAAGGGAGTCTAATTATCCTTATTGATTGTGCACAACGAAAATCGAATGGCATAGCCGCTGCTTGGCTTAACTCTACTGACCACTCTTGCTTAGCCTAACTCCATCCTTAAAATTTGGCTTGTAAGAAAAATGATTGTCCAGGCTTATATTTCATATTTAGTTTTTTTATTCTTCTAAGGCAGTCATATTTCATATTTAGTCTCAAGGTAATTATGATACCAAGAATAAATTTTTTAGATAGTGTCGGCCTAATTAATTATCATGAAAGCATTTTATAAGGTAAACAATGTCCAACACTTATATTTTTTCCTCATTCAGTTCATCCGAACAATGTAAGACTTTTGATAAAACTTGTCTGGTATGATTTGATTTGATTGAACAAACCTTTGCTAATTACTAGAAAATTTCCATTACTTCAATTAAGTACTAATTAACACATAAATAACACGATTATAAAGTTTTGAATTTTGATTAGTTTCACACTGACTTTTAATTAAGGTTCTTGTATCCTTCTGCATTCTCCATTCTTTTTCCTGCAAAATTCTTGGGATGGGATTGGGAAAGTATACATAATTTGTCCCCGCCTTTAAATTTTCTTGTATCCTACAGCATTCTCCATTTTTTCTCCCGGAAATTTTTTCTGATTAGACTGGACAAGTCTCCATCTGTCGCTTCCTTGAACCTTCAATTTTCTAATTCCATGTTTGAAAATATTTGTTTTATTATTTTTTAAAAACATTTTTAGAACAAAAATTAAAAAAATGTAAAACAACAAAATAAATTTTTTTAGATGTACATTTAAAAAAAATTTTAAGTAAAGGAAAAGGGTTTTTATTTATAACACATATTTATAATTTTGTTATTAATAAAAAAGTGTTTTTTAAAAAAATTTTAGAACAAAAATAAAAAACTTATTTTTAATTTTTTGTTTTTATAATTATAATTTTAGAAAATAATTTTTAAAAATAATTAATAAAAATGATGTGTCAAATAATTTTTTTTATTCATAAGAAAAATAAGAAAAATATTTTTAAAAACAGTTCCTAAATCTTTTCATTTCCCTCTCTTGGAGGACAAGCAAAAGATATTTTTGATTCAGCAATTACATAAATAATTATGGTCATCATAGAGGTGGTCCCCAAAGCATTATCTTCTTATTATATGGATTTAATGTAAGACTAATATTATTTATAAATTATTTAAATTTATTTATAATGACAAATAATTATATTTAAATTTAAGTAATCTCACTCAATTTTTTTGTCTCTATTTTAGTAATTAGTGAAATTTAAATAAAAAAAAATTTACTCTTAATATAAAATAACGAACAATGTGTATATGTCTTATGCAGCTCTGATAGACCCCGTTGCGCCTCGAGTCAATATAATAATACCTCTTACACCGTTTTTGACTAAGACAAAAAAGTGTTCAGAACAGTACAAAGAAAGAAGAAAAGTAAAAGTGAAAGAATGATGACCTCATTGCAAGGATTCTAAGCAGTAACCTTACGATACTTGTTGTGTCTGCGATATTCGTATTGTGTCAAAGTTTCAGCATATGTGTCGGTGCTTCTCATTGAAAACGTCTAAATAGAGGATAGTAATGAAAGAAAAAGAAGAAGAAGAAGATTCTGAGTGAAAATACCTCGAAGCTGCATGCACGCTGTATTCCTCATGATACTCAGAATAAGGAAGTTTTACTGTAGAATAGGAAAATTTTCATGCTTCAGGATTATTTTAAATGACTTGGCACGACGGGATGACCACCTATTCGAGTATTTGCTCAAATGGAAAAAATGCATAGGTTTGTTTCTCTGTTTGGTTTTATAACCATGATTACAATATTACTAAGAACTGCAGCAGCTGATGAGAGCTCTGACACAATAGGAGCCATTCTAGATAACAGTTCTCGCATTGGTAAAGAACAGACAGTAGCTATGAAGATGGCATTGGAGGATTTCTATCATTACAGCAATCGAAGTTTTTCTCTGCAGATAAGGAACTCTGAAGGGGATCTGGTGCAAACCCAATGCAGCAAGAGAAGATCGCAAACCAGAGAGGAAAATAACACTGAGACAAATATATATATAGGT
>JASKGM010006834.1:0-10642 GCA_034509205.1 Ceratonia siliqua
AGATAAAGAAAACAAGCCAAAACACAAAAAAATTATTTTTGTTTGTTTGTTTTCTAGTTACTGTTTTCGGAAAACAGTTTTTAAAAACAACTGATGAAAACAATCACGCAAACGAGTTTTTTTAATCTCACAGAACAAAAAAACTGTTTTTAAAAACTAAAACAAAGAGGGCCTTACTCTCTTATTTATTCTTTACTTTTACTATCTCTTCAATTGACATAAAAATTATAAAATAGTGTCTCAAGCACTTATAAATTAGAAAAATTATTTATAGGTGTCCCATTAAAATTTGTATTTAGTGTCTGTTCATCATTGTTTTTACCTTTTATAAAAAATTATTTAATTATAAAAAATAACTTATATTATAACCATAATATAATAACCACTTTTATAATTAGATAATTATTTTTTTATAATAGAATATTACATTTTACAACTAAATAATCATTTTCATAAAAGGTAAAAATAAAAAATAGATGAACAGTAGATGACATCAAATAAAAACTTGGTGGTCCATTAGATACTTATAAATAATTTCTTAAAATTTTGAGGTAATTATATATAAGTATGCATCTTCATATTCCTACACCATAATGTTATTCTCACACCACCAAATCTACATCATTTGTACACTTCTTCTAACATATAATATATTATAAACATTTACATACATAATTTTTTATTATTAAATAAATAATAAATAAATAAGTATAAAAGGTGGTGTTAAAACATCATTTCTCAATCTTACATGTTTTCCTAAACATTTTTTTTTATTGATGCCTTTTTTTATATAGTACCACAGACATCAATAAAAAAAAATGCCTTGGAACATGTGAGAATATAATGTTCCATGGCAACTCATTATAATTGTTCCAAAATATTTTAAAAAATTAAGAAGTGATATATACTAAAAAAAAATTGATCCAATGTAGAAAAAAAACAGACGATGTAGATTTAGATTTAGCACATAACCCAGGGAGAAAAAACACTAGTAACAGAAGAAAATTCAATTTATTGAATGAATTAAAGAAACACTTCAGTCTTTTTTTCCCCCTATTCTATATAGGGATAATTTCATCCGACGCCTCAAGAACTACTGTATTCTAAAATAATATATCATAAAAATTTTTTTTTTTCATTTATGCCTTCAAATTTTCTAAAATGATATCTTAAACACATAAGAGAAAGTAAAATATTATATGGCACCATTAAAAAATAAAATGCCTCTAGAGCCCAGAGGCATCTATAAATGTTTACTACTCTTATTTATATTTTTATTTTTCTAATATAATAACTGAGGAGCAATTCTCCCAAAAATTATACTACAGCCAAGAGCAATCATATGAAATTTACAACTACCTTGATTCACGCTAATATACAATTCAATACAAATACATTATTTTTTAGCTTCAAAAATGCACTTTTGTCTTGATTTATTATGTTGTCTTCCTTCATCCATAACTACTTGCTTATTTCACTTTTTTTTACGTTCAAGCTAGTAGACAAGTTGAATGAATTTAACAAATTTATACAAGGGTTGGTAAAATACATTTGTTCTCTCAACAATTGTGTTCTAGTAATAGAATACTAGACTTAGCTTAACTAAGTTCATTCTACTCTGTAATAATATAGAGAAATGAATCAAAAAGAAAATGCTCACCTAACAAAACAAAAGGACCACAAAGAAACAATATACAATAACTGAATTTCATGAATTTATCATAGATCCCGAAGAGTCAACCATCCATGATCATTCATATAGAGGTTGCTCTCCCTCTTTCTCAAACAGTGAGAGAGGCACCATTGTCTGCTGCTTTGAGATTGTGTATCATGGTTGCTGCCTTCAAAGCCCTGATAGACCCCAAGAGTGATTATTAGTTGAAAAACACGACCAATGTTAATGTTATATCTGATATTCTTAATACAAGCATGTCAAAGACTCTTGAGGTTATAAATTGACGAAAAACATGCTGGAGATTCTTTGGTTTTCTAAGTATAAAGAATTCAATGTATCCTAAGAAGTATGGACACTAACACAAACGCGAAAACGGACATTGTGATGTGATAAAATTGGAAGTGTCGTACACAGAAACGGCTACTTTTCTGAAATATCCATGCTTCATAGAATGTATCCGAGTATGCATCTTAGTACATTCAGTTTCTGGGTTGATGGGATTGTGATGATCTGGAGGTGTTTATAAAAGACTGCAAATGGGTGGGAAATGGGGAATATAGGCAGTTTGAAAAATTAGCATGACAAGTCTGCATGATATTAGGTAAATCTCGGTGCCGAGAAGTCAAGGACCAAAGAGCCCCATGAAGGCTGCCCAACAAGTTTGTCATACATCTGTTTTTCCAGTTTTGCAGAAAGTGGCAAACCTCAGTCTTTCAATATAATCATCATGTTAGAAGATTTTTTTGCTTTTTATCTGGTCCTTCGGCCTCCACCTCCCCCTGGAGAGAAAGGACGAAGAAACCAAGAAAACATTGAGAAATAAAAGAATTGGAGGTCATTAACAAAATAAAAAGTGGTCAGTACTCAGTAGGTTTTGGCACAATCTCTGATGATGGCTCAGCTCCTCTGATCATTCTGTACTTGATTTCTAACGCAGAAGAAAAGGAGATCTAAAAGGAACTAGGAATGCTTTTCATGCATTTAGAAATGATGCTACAGCCATAATAACATATATTAATGGTGGAGAAATGTTCATACCATGCTTCAGGCGTTTGATATAGGGCAGTTGAATCACCAAAGCATGATGCAAGCATGTCAGTGTTTATTACACCTGGATTAAGGGCAACAACTGCCATTCCTTCAGGCTACTCCTTTGTCACTGACTTGGTTAAGCCTTCAACGGATGCACAATGAGGTGCAACCTGTGGCATAATGCTTGAATTTCAATTAAAGGTTATTGCTATTAGAAGACTTTTGCTGTGGGAAGAGTCACACACATGCTTGAAAACCAAGATCAGATGATAAGAAAACTCTAAAACCAGGGCAATAACTGCATGATTTGTCGAAAATTATTTCTAATAATCTTATTATTCAAAAACAGCCGAGATTACCTAAAAATGCTTTTTTTTTTTTTAATGAGGCTCGGGAATTTCTATAGGTCTCCAACTTAAAGCATCTATATTATTATATATGGTTTTGGAGTCTTTTGGTTTCTTAGTCTGATAAAATTATCGAATAAAAAAATTGTAAAAATAGGATGAAAATTTCTATTTTCAAGGGACGGTAGGTTAGTTGGGGTCAATGAATATACTTTTACAGGTTTTAAGAAATAGTGGGAAGTTATTAAGGGTTTAAAAGCTACTTATTATTATTTTTAAATAAAATAATAATAAATAAAAAGTGGATTGAGACAGTAGTTTATTTTTCTATTCATCTTAGCTTTACCAACAGTTATTTAGTCCACATTGCACTATCCACTATGTCATCTCCAAAATGCACCTTAAGGTTTTAGCACTACCATAAGAAATATATAAGAGTTACAACACACCATACATATATAACATTTATGAATTATAATATATCAAACTAAACGTTCCTGGAAAACTCTTTTTTCCTTTTTAGCAACTTCCATATTATAAGGCGCTGAACATTTTAGGCATTTACGTGTAGTTTTTTAAGGAACAAAATGTCAAATAGTAACATAAAGAGATGATGACTATCTGCCCAACTCACCAGCGCAGCAGTAGATCTTCCCCATCCAGAAGACATATTGACAATTATTCCTTGCTTTTGGAAATCATCAGAGGAATGAAGTGGCGTAACACATTGGCAGTCCCTTTCACATTTGTATCAATGACGCTATCAAACTCTTCAACAGGAACCTCCCAGATCTTGTTGTTTCCGTTAATGATTCCTGCATTATTTACTGATAACACCCTTTGCTTTAGGATATCAGATAGCCAAAAACACTATCATAAATGACAAAAAGCTCCTAATAGGAAAAAGTTTGTTCTAGATAAAATCATTTGGGATTTGTCTGGACTGAGGAACTGAATACGATTAATACTAATGGCTTATTGCAGATTTGTAGGCCAAAAACAGCCATCCCTCCTGATAGTTGTGTCATGTGCATGGATAATTCAGAATCGGTTGAACTTGCACATCTGTTTCTACACTGTTAAGCAGCTGGATTGTTACGAGTTAGTTTGTTTGGGGTGTTTGGCGAACATGGGGTTTGTCCTCGATCACTGAGGGTTTTCTTTTGATAAAATTCAAAGGATTTGGAAGGACAAATGAGGCTAAAGTACTGTGGCAATGTACGGTATTTGCAGTTTTACAGTGTATCTAGAGGAATGCTCAAAACTTTCAGGGTGTTTCCATGAGATCCCAGCCTTTTCCCCTTGGAGAAAAGGCGGGACTTTTCTCTACATCTGGACCGTCCAATGATTTGGACGGTCCAGATCTTGCCACATTTATAAAAGTCTTTATTGGGTAGATCATATTGGGTGCACAAGATCATGAGCTAACTTTGCTGATGATCCTATACATCCATATTATTATGATGATCTCAAGAAATCATACAATCAATTAAAATGAAGGCATTGTGACATAAAGAAGTGCAATCCTTATTATTTAGTTATTAAAGGCATTGTTGCATTGTGGAGGAAATATTTTTTTGCAATAACTGCTTGAATCTTAGAATGTTTATATTGGTTGCACAGGGTCATGAGCTCACTTTGCTAATGATCCTGTGCATCCACATTATTATGATGATCCCAAGAAATCATGCAATCAATTAAAATGAAGGCATTGGGACATAAAGAAGTGCAATCCTTATTTTCTGTTTATTGAAGACATTGTTGCATTGTGGAGGAAATATTTTTTTGCAATAACTGCTTGAATCTTGGAATGTTTATATTGGTTGTATAGGGTCATAAGCTCACTTTGCTAATGATCCTATGCATCTACATTATTATAATGATCACAAGAAATCAAGCAATCAATTAAATACAATACAAGACAGTATTAAAAAATCAATAACATAAAAATTAAGTATGAAAGCAGTGTACAAAGTAAAAGATAGTATCATATAAATAAAACACAAAGCTGTTAGACATAATATCCCTTGATAATTTTGGGGTGCTTATTGCTAAGGTGACAAAGCATATAAAACTCTCCAACAATATTGTCAAATAATTAAATTCATTATATGATGAAACCAGATGCCTAACATTTTGTGCAAATTATTTTTTCGTTCCTACTTCTAAGGACTTGATCCATCCAACCACAGTTTCCAATGATAGTCCACATTCCACAAATGCACCATTACATATCAAGTCATACATAACAATTTCTAAATCTAAAGTGGTCTTTGAATGATTTTTCTGCAACATCTAATTACGTGCTTCCATCATCCCTGGCACCATATTCAAAAGGGCAAATATGATATCTGGTAAAAGGTATGTGAATGACATAAGATAGTTAATAAGGAGCACAATTTAAATAAATATATAGCTAACCCACGAAGGAATGAAGAAACAAATTGCAAATATGGTAATGAAATGAAAAATGAGATAACAAATTTTACTTAAAAAAATATGCAATTGCAAATAAGGTAATGAAACTTGTCAAATACTCAAAGCAACTGAGCAACGAAGAAACAAATTATTGGGGAAAAATGAGAAACGATAAAATAAACAAAAAGTAAAAACCAATTCTCAAACTGATGATTTAAAGTCATCCCAGAGTTTATCCACAATAACACTATTCCCCAACAATTGAAAAGAGAAATCATCATTGCGATGATCCTATTCCTTCATCATTGAGCTCAATATAATTAAATAGTAATGCCTTCAAAAAGGGACTATAAGATACTATGAGGGACTTTAGTACTTGGTATAAATACTTAATTTTTGTCTAAATAAATTTTAAAATTTTTAAAAAATAATAAAAATTAAAAAAATTAAAAAAATATAAAAAATAAGAAAAAAATAGTAATATTGGCAAAAAAAATACAAAAAATGAGAAAAAAAATCAAAGAAGTAAAAAAAATTAATCAAAATTAAAAAATATAACATATCATTTTATCAAGATTAAAAATATAAAAATTCAAATGAAATAATAAAATAAAAAAGACATAAAAATAAAAATAAAATAAAATAATTAAAAAAACATAAAAATAAAATAATTAACATTATAAAAAAATGTTAAAATAATAATAATAATAATTATATAAACCCCACCATTATTCTTTTTATCTCATCTTCACTCATGTCACGTGTCCCTCTCATCTCCTCTCATTTTTTTCCTATTTCACGAAATTATCATCACTTTTCTTTTATTATTACTTATTTTATTTTTTTAGTTTATTCACTCCTTTCTCCACTCACATCAATTGTCCCTTCACTATTACTTTTATTTCTCCTTTCTCACGTCTTTTTTTTTTCTCATTGTTTTATATATTTTGTTTTGTTTTTTTTTACTTATTTATCATTTCTCTCTTTCCTTTCTTACTATTTTTTTTAAAAAACCTTTTCTTTATCTCTTTTATGCCGCTGCCCCTCTCCATGCTTCGGGGATTCCTCTTTCTTTTGTTATTCCTCACCTTTTCCTCTTTCCCTTTTCTTCTTCATTCTCCTAAATATCATCAAGCCACCTATGCCGCGTCTCCCATTTTCTTTTCCATCTCTCATATCCTTTAAATACTAACCATAATGTCTCACCATCTCCACACGTCTCCCTCTTCCTCCGGAATAGCCTCTCGATTCTTCCCCTCTAAGCCAGCTCACCCATAGCCAGCTCATTACTCTTATCTTCATCTAAGGTGTCTCAATTCATTAATGCTTGAAATACCCTCAGAGATCTTCTGGGCATTGGGCAGTGTTTTTTTGACTTTGAAGGATGTATTTCGTCATTCTCAATTTACCGCTCACCACCATCGTACAACCAGAAGATAGGAATAAAGGTTTCAATCAGGAGAATCAAGAATAACTCCATGATTTTTGAGTCTGGATCTTGTCTATAAATAGGGGATTGAAACCATAACTAGGAAGGAGGAACAAGTAAAGAATTGAGGGTAAAAGAGAGAAAAACAGAGGAAAAAAAAAAGGAGGAGGCCCGCAGAAAAGAAGGAAGATTTGAAGGAAAAAGAAGGAAAGACTTAAAGTGAAGGGAGTTTGGGTTTGTTAGAGGTATTTATCTCTTCCTTCAAATTTTTTTTTTATGAAAGAAATATTATGGAGGGTTCAGGGGATTTGGATTCCAAATTATGTAAATATACCATCTTAATTTAGAAAATAAGTTTGGTTGATTCTTCTGACTAGTTGATTCAAAGATACGTTAATATGCTATTTTAAGGAAAGCTGGAATTTGGGGTGTTACTTTAGATAAGAAAACTAGGGCTCTCCTCTTATTTCCATAGTTCATTAACTTACAATAGACAAACAAAAAAAGTATATATATCCGTAGCAGTAAACTAAAGCAAGATAAAGGAATACATTTAAAAAACTAAATAAAAGGAGGGGACACGCTAGGAATATATAACAAAGAAAAAAAGGTAGAAAAGTTAACACTCCTCAAATTGGTGCATAGATATCACTCATGCCCAATTTGCTAAGACACTTGTTAAAACTTTGGCTAGATATAGGTTTAGTCAAAACATCAGCAAGTTGGTTTTGAGATCTAACATGAGGAACTTCAATGAGCTTTGCTTCTAATTTCTCCTTGATAAAATGTCTATCAACTTCAACATGTTTCGTCCAATCATGTTGTACGGGATTATAGGCAATATCACAAGCAGCTTTGTTATCACAATACAACTTCATAGGGCTGAGGTGCTCAAAGAGTAACTCCTGGATGAGATTTCGAATCCACAATAGCTCACATATGGCCTTTGCCATCCCTCTATATTCAGCCTCAGCACTAGACCTAGCTACCACTTCCTGTTTCTTGCTTCGCCAAGTAACTAGATTGCCACCTACAAATGTGAAATACCCCAAAGTTGATCGTCTATCCTCAATAGATCCAGCCCAATCTGCATCTGTGCATCCTTCAATATTAAGGTTATCTCCTTTGGTGAAAAGAATTCCTTTTCCTGGAGACGATTTTAAATAACGCAATATACGCATGACAGCAATCATATGTTCTTCACCAGGTGAATGCATGTACTGACTAACAACACTAAAAGCATAAGCTAGATCAGGTCGAGTGTGAGCTAGATACATTAATTTTCCAACCAACCTTTGATAATGTTCTTTGTTAGCAGGAATTTGATTTGAATGTATACTAAGTTTCAGATTTTCTTCCATAGGAGTTTTAGCTGGGCTACAATTTATCATACCAGTTTCAGTCAACAAATCCAAGGTATATTTTCTTTGAGATAGAAATATACCTCTCTTTGACCTTGATACCTCAATCCCAAGAAAATACTTCAGTTCACCAAGATCTTTCATCTCAAACTCTTTAGCAAGATGGTCCTGCAATGTCTTCTTCTCTTCGGTGTCATCTCCAGTTACTATCATGTCATCGACATACACAATAAGAATTGTGATTCTTTCTTTATTATGCTTGTAGAAGAGGGTATGATCTGAGTTACTCTGCTTGTATAAAATGGACTTCATGAAGTTTGTCAATCTGCCAAACCATGCTCTAGGAGACTGCTTCAAGCCATAAAGTGACTTTCTCAATCTACAAACATGTTTACTTCCTTTAGTCTGGACATTGCATCCAGGAGGCAAATCCATGTAAACTTCTTCATGAAGGTCGCCATGTAGAAAAACATTCTTTATATCAAACTGATGTAATGACCAATCAAGATTCACTGCTAGCGATATAAGTATGCGAACAGTGTTAATTTTGGCCACTAGTGCAAAGGTCTCTGTATAATCAACACCATAGGTTTGGGTATATCCCTTGGCGACAAGTCTTGCTTTGAAACGTTCAATGGATCCATCAACTTGATATTTAAGGGTGTAGACCCACCTACAGCCAATAAGAGTCTTCCCTTCAGGTAGGGTAACAACTTCCCATGTTGAGTTCTTCTGAAGAGATCTCATTTCTTCATTCATTGCTGCTCTCCATCTAGGATCATTCAAGGCTTCCTACACACTATTAGGAATAGGAATAACAGATAATTGATTCACAAATGCTTTACTTTCCTTTGACAGTTTATGATAGGACACGAAGTTACTTATAGGATACTTTGTTTTGGAGGTAAGATCAAGCTCATAAGTAACTCTAGGTACTCCTCTAGTTGTTCTACATGGTAATTTAAAGTTAGGTTCAGAGTTTACCTGAGGTTCAACAAGGGAGTTGACTCGGGGAGTCAATTGGTTATGGTTAAATGGCACATCATCCACCACTTGAGAGGGATCTTGATAACTCTCATCTCCCATGGCCAATTCATCTGTTTCACCTATTTCATCACCATTTGAATATTCACCACTTGAAACCAATTGATCACCACTTATAAGTTCCAAGGAGTCCAAATGGTGACTTAAAGTCTGCAGTTCCACTTGATTCTCCCCTTGAGCTGAAGACTCAAGTGCAGTATAGTACATTTCATTCTCATGGAATACAACATCAAGAGTGGTATACATTTTGTGAGATGGAGGATGATAACAATGATAACCCTTTTGATGAGAGGCATAGCCAATAAATACACACTTCAGAGCTCTGGGTTCTAATTTATTCCTAAAGGATTTGTGAATATGTACAAAAGCAACACATCCAAATACTTTAGGAGGGAGATTAGGAATAGTGGGAGCACTTACAGTCTTATGAAGTACATCAAAAGGTGTCTGTAACTGTAGAGAACTAGAAGGAGTCTGATTGATGAGATAAGCTCCAGTAGAAATGGCTTCACCCCAGTAACTAATAGGCATGTGAGCTCCAAACATGGAAGCTCGCACGACTTCAAGTAGATGACGGTTCTTGCGCTCGGCAACTCCATTCTGTTGAGGACTATACGGACAAGTAGTTTGATGAACAATGCCATGCAGGTCAAGATACTATTTCAGATCATGATTAACAAATTCACCACCATTATCAGTGCGTAAAACTTGTATGTTAGATTGATATTGAGTAATAACCATTTTATGAAACTTTTGGAATAGTGAACTCACTTCACTTTTACATTTCATTAAACAAATCCATGTCATGCGGGTATGATCATCAATGAATGAGACAAACCACCGAGCACCGTTAAGTGAAAGACTTTGAGATGGACCCCATACATCAGAGTGAATAACCATAAATGGCATAGAACTTTTATTCATACTAACTGGAAATGAAACACGGTGACTTTTGGCAAGTTCACAAACATTACACTTGAAATCTGAAACATTTAACTTAGAGAATAACTTAGGAAACAGTTTCTTCAAGTACCCAAAAGATGGGTGTCCTAAGCGTCTATGCCATAACCAAACTTCAGACTTGTGGGGAGCACTGGTTGCATCATCTGCTTGAGCTAGCTGATTGGAACTTGTTGGCACCAAGTCAAGATAATAGAGTTTCCCTCTTTTAGTACCATAACCAATTGTCCTTAAAAATACAAAGGTTAGGCCAGAAAACTACAACATAATTTAAGGCATGAGTAATTTGAGACACAGACAATAAGTTATGTTTAAAGGCAGGAACCACAAAGACAGAGTCCAAATTTAGATTTTCAGTGAGGGTAAGTGAGCCTTT
>JASKGM010006835.1:0-10641 GCA_034509205.1 Ceratonia siliqua
ATATTAGCTATGCTATGAGATTACACCAAACCAAGGAAGATCATGCCATCAAATACTTGGCTACATATGCAGTGAGCTCTCTACTCTCTAGCCGTAGATTCCATGGTCTAGTCAGCTATTACGATGTGCGTCTTCTCTGTTGGATAAACAGATTCCCGAATACGTATTTTCCATCATTTCCGGTTTCCGTCTGAAATTGAAAGAAATACATAGAGTAAAATAATCAATCCCAATCATGTCAGTCAGTCCGTTGTAGTCTAGTTGGTTAGGATACCCGGCTCTCACCCGAGAGACCCGGGTTCGATTCCCGGCAACGGAAAGTATATTTTTTCAATTTCAGGAAAAGATGCAACAAAGGAAGGTTCGAACTGAACACATTAGCCAAATTCAAACAGAAAAAGTTTTTCTTTCTTCCCATGTTCGCTTGGCACTCTACTGCTTTCTCATTCTCGAAGGAAAGTTACTGTGTTTATGCTACTTCCTTGGTTTTGGGTCAGGTTTTGTTTCCTAGTACAAGTTACATCCTGACTTTCTCGGAACTTTCTAAGGCAAATTTCTGGGCAACCAAACAAAGCTTATGAATGTGAAAACCCAAATTTTGTTTCCTTCCTTGCTTGGTTCAATCATATCTGCCGGGATTGCTTTTCGGGGAGCTGCTCGTCCTGCTTTAGTTGTCCCTGAACTTGGAAACTCTCTTTCTCCTGCGACTGCGATGGCCTTTCAAACTCTTCATTTCTCGTTTTTTTCTTTACCAATGGGCAGGTTGTAATTTGGAATTGGAGGTGAACTAAGGGAGGTTATAGTAATTTACTTTTTAATAATATACATAATTTCTTTTTTCTGGTACCTATAATATCTAATCAGAATCTTTTAATAATATTGCCAAGTTAAAAAAAAATAATAAACATAATATATATAGATCTATAAGTGATAAATATAAATAGAACTGACTAGTTAAACAATTAATCACATACATTTTATTTATTTTTCTTTAAACACCACAATTTTTTTTTTATGAACATAAAACAATTCAAATCCAATAACATATATATATATATATATATATATATATATATATATATATATATATGTCTTACTATTCTATTATAAAATAATTATAAAAATTTTTTAAAAATAAATTTTATTAGTTTTATAAAATTTTAAATTTCTTTTCATAATAATAAACTAATGATAAATTTAAAAAAATTTAAAAAGAATCACACATTTAAAAAAAATAAATATTTCAAAAAAATTCAAAAAAAATATAAAATCATTTCAAAAAAATTCAAAAAAATTACTATAAATAAAAAATTAATAAAAAAGAAATAATCAATAATCAATAAAAAATAAAAAATAAACTTGGGGAGCTTAGTCCCCCTATATATATATATATATATATATAGGAGCTTGCTTGTGACTGTTTACTGCAGGAACTTTCTTCTCCATGAAGTCATAGAAGTGTAAACATCAATTTGATCAACTAACTCTAACACTGCTACGCACAACCTTAACTAGTAATCACTTAATCATCTATGGCAATATCATTACAGGTTTGATTGTTTTAGAAGTATTTGCACTTCTAAAAGAGAAGTGCGACTAAACAACCACTTATATTAGAAAATTAAGAATGTGTTTAGATGATATAATTTAAAATTTTATAAAATTTAAAATATATTGTTAGTAATTAAATTCTTTATATTTGTAAAATATTATGTTTGTATAATTAATTTTAATAAAGAAATTTATATTTATTTCAAGTAACTTTAAAAGAAAAATACAACCACGCTCTTAATATTTAATAATTAATACAACATACTCAATCATAAAATTAAATTACATTTTAAAATTTAAAACTACTATAAAATACATAAAATTACCCTTGACTTTTGGAGATTAATCGAACCAGTCAAGGGACCAGTTTTCAGTTTTCCTATCTGACTGACCAGTCCAATCTGGTTCTCAAAACAATACTAATAAGGCTAACAAGCCTTACAATTAAGAAGGCATTTAGTATATTGGTATTTTATCTACTATAATATGTAATATCTAAAATATCATGGTATAGGATCCTTATGGCTTTTGGGTGATATCTCATGCACTCAAAATAATGTGATTTTATGACATTTTGTTATCTTAAATGTCACTTGTTATCTTAGATGAAAGCATATTAAATATAGGCATGCTGGATATTACTTGTCATCTAAGATGTCTGGAACCACATGTTGATGTACCAAACAACTCTTATAATACCTAAAAGGGGGGAACATAAAAAGCTTGGCATTGATAATTTATCTCAAAGTTGGATGAAGTTTGATGAAAACTTCAACTGCTATTTTGTTCCGCTGTTCAGATATAACAAAATAGGGCAGCTACAAGCAGATTTCTTAATATTTACTTCGAGATTCTTTGGCTTTTACACAATGCAGCATCATTAAAATCTAAGCTTTCTATTGATGACTCAATTTCTCAATCACAAAGAACAACAAAGAAAAAGAACTTGAGACATTTTCTTTGATACTAATGCCAGTAGATGATAAAGCCAATGTCATGACATTTTCAAAAAGAAAATTAATTTATATTCTTAGCTGTAAGGAACAAATATTAGTTTGGCTAAAATGGATCCAAACTCTATCATTTCCAGCTCAGCAGAAGGTATACAAAGAAAACCTTAGGTATCCTTGAGCTAATTGGTGGTTCATAGTGCTAATGACATTACATTTGTGGAATATTGAACAGAAAAAGTGTCTTCCATTTAATCTTCATGATTTTATTGTCAAAATTCATACTCATTTCCATCAAAGCAGGCCAGCCACAAGATCAAGATTCTGTTGCATCAGCTGTATTCCTGAATGATTGAATTGTCAATGGAATTGTTATTTGTTATAATCCAAAAGGCAAAGATTTTGATCGTGAATCAAGATTCTACTCACTTGGCTGATTGTGAATCAAGCTGCATGGTAACTGGTCCATCATTAACCATACTGACCTCCTCACCACAAGTGTGAGGATTGTTAACATATGCAGCCACAAGACATTAACATAAGCTTACCTTCACCGTCGCTCCAAAAACTCTATCTGCAAGAATTTGAAAGCATCTTAAAGTCAAAATATTACATAATATTGGGTTCCAAAGGAATTAAAAGGTGCATTAAGACAGCGAACAAAAATACAACCACCAAGACACCTCAGTGGGAAATCCGTCTTGATAAGACAACAAAGTTTTTCATTTAAATGATGCATATCCAATTATAGGACATGAGAAAATAATTGAACAGTCATCACAGATTCACAATCAACAGGAAACTCGGCCATTTTTTTTATACATAATTTAACAAGCGGTGAGATGAAATGACTTGTTTCTGTCCATGGTTAATAGCTAGTACAATGGAGTTCATACAATGGAAAGAGAAATAGCATGCAAACCAATATTGAATGAACAACACATGATTTGGTAGAGACGATGCAGAATTTCTGTTGGCATTCCTATTTATCAGCCACAAAAGACCGACACTGACGAGGAATGGGATTAAAATATTAGGAGTATTATGGATAATTTGATATGGGTATTTATCTGTAAATTAGGGCTTTATAATATGGATAAATAATTAGTAAATGATTGGGGATATTACGGCATTTTAACAAAATAGGATTATTTGGGTTTATCGTAGTTTGGGAGAATAATCATCTAGTAAGTTGCATTGCTAAAAGTATGTTTAATCTAAGAAATTTGCCAATTGCCAAATCAATGAATTACCATACTCAAGTGCATCAATTTCCATACTTGAAACAGAAGAGATAAATAAATAACTGAATTCATGCCTCTCTGTATCATTTGTCACATATAGATATCTTCAGCAGATGAATGAAATACAATTGAAACTTACCTTTTTATTGCATCAGTGTTATAGCCATTCCTGAACCTGTCAACTAAAGAAGCATAGAAAGGCTTCAATTTTTTAGGCGGCATTGCTACGTGAAAATCCTGCTTGTTACCCTTCAGGATTCCATACAACGTAAATTGACTCACTGTTACAAACCAATATAATATAAATAATGCATTAAAATAACTAATACTGCAAATTAGGAAAAATCCAATTAACATATTTCAGTAGCTAATAGAACTTGATAATTTCTCTGTATTACCTGCAAATTAAGAGAAGCCCAATTACACAAATTGCGAAAAAAAATACATGGCAATCTCCAAAGCCAAAATGTTACAAAAAAAAAAAAAAAGCAACAACAAAAGGGTGTAGAATTACGCTTTGGTCCCATCCTTTGCCTGTATTTTGATTTGGGAACAATCTCATATTGAAGACCTTACGACATCTGAAAATCGAGCAAAAAAAGTGACTATTTCTGAACCGAAATTATAAATTCAGCTCAAAAGGAGTTGGGTAGAGAAATACATGTAGTCGGCGTCAGAGTCGGTATCGATGTCGTGGAGTTCGACGAGGAAGAGAATGGCCGGTCCAATCTCCGACACAATGTGGCCATCGACCTGGAAAAGTACTATATTGGCCCGGTGATATAGGATGAGAGAGAGAGAGAGAGAGGGAGAGGGAAGAGAAGAGGTTTGAAGTTGAAGGGAACTAACCTTGAAGTGCAGAGGTGACGAGCTGAACGACGGCCCTTATTGCCGTGATTGGCTGCGCTTTCTTGGTGACAGTGGCAAAAGGTTCTGCGCTTGGTGCGTGTGTACAGGTATGGTTGCTAAAGAAGAATTTGGACATTTTCTTTAGGTGTTGGTCGCGTTTGGATCCGAGTTTTTTGTGAAATCTGGTCCTCCAAACTTGATTGGACAGATTTAATTACATTTTTTTTTTTAAATAGAATAGACCTTCGTATTCATGTAAAAACAATTAAAAGAAAATTAAATGAATTATGGATAGCTAAGATTTGATCGGATTTCATGAAATCACCTCCTGTACTTCATGTTGGTCATTTTGGAAATCTGAAGACTAAGGACTAACCTTTTGGTTCAAATGAAAGAAAGATGGGATTGAAGATAAGGTATTCTTTAATTTGATTTTTGGAATTGGTTTTAGAGTAAATTAAGGATTTAGTTTTTAAAAATATATTTTCTTTGAATTTGATTCTTCAATTTTAAAATATTTTAATTTAGTTCATCAATCTTATTGTAGAGTTGGTTTTATAGTAAATTAACGATTTAATCATTTAAATATGTATTCTTTTTTAATTTAATCCATTAATTTTAAAACTTTTCAATTTAGTCCATCAATTTTATTTTTGTCTTTAAGGTGATTTTCATGTTAGATAATGTAACTATGAGATAATAGAATTGATTACATGGACTATCCATTTGCCCACTTGTCTGTTAAGTGGTAAGATGGATAATGAAACTTTTGTTCATCTAAGATTTTCTTGTGTAGAGAGTGGAAGCCAGCGATTTTCAAAGGTAGAAGATGAGCAAAAAGAGGAACACCATTTGGGAATGGAGAGGAGTTTTTTGAGAGAGCGAGCCATCGTGAATACTAGGTCTTTGGACAGACCATGCATTTTATCGTATTCCCCAGTAAAACAATTCTTGCACTCCATGAGAAGGTTTCTTAGCCTCCCTCTGAACTCCCCTATTATAAAGTCGCTAATGTAAATAGGTCGATGCTTGTTTTCATCTCCCAAATTGACATCCTTCAATGCACTTTGGACTAGAGCTAAGCTGTCATCAAGCTTTGCCAGCGCAAGTTTAAGTTCGTCGATTTGGATTACCTCCTCAGATGTAAGAACTCCATTTCCATTTTCCATCGTTTTTCTCTGCTGAACCTATAGCTCACCATCATCCTTTTCTCACCATTGGAGCTTCACGGTGCTACTATCGAAGCATCGAACCAGCGCATTCAAGGTTTCTCTTCCATCTCATCGTCTCGCCATTGTTCTCACTGCCAAATCTTTCCTCGAACCAGGTTGTTTTACTTCTTTCATTTGTTTAATCAATATTCTGTCTGGACAGGCTTTTGAAAATTTGTTGAAGCTCTATTCTTCCTTGAAATGCATTTCTGATTAGAGGTTTCGATTCTGGGTTTATAAATTTTTTTTATTCTCAATATAGCTCATGGGTCTTGTTTGGGTTCCGAGTTTAAGAATTTTCTATGATTCTTAATGTAGCTCATGGGTTTTGTCTTAGTTATAAGTTTATAAAATTTCTCTAATTCTCAATGTAGCTCGAGGGCATTGTTTTGGTTCAGTTTATGAATTTTTTCTTATTCTAATGTAGCTCAGTGGTCCAATTTTTTATTTCGAGTTTGAGGCTTTTATTTTTTATTTTTTATTTTTTATTTTTTACTAGTTTAGGGATTATGGACTGTTTCTAAGCTCACTATAGTTCGATGGTGGTTGTAGAAGACGAAGTTACACTTGGTCAAATCCCTAACAAATAAACAAGAAAATCTTAATGAATCAACGTTTAATTATCCATATCAGCACTTAATGGACAAATGGGCAAATGGTTAGTCCACATACTCAATTCTATTATCTCTCATTTACACTATCTAAATAGGGATAACTTGGAAGACAGAAGTAAGATTAAGGGACTAAATTAAAAGGTTTTAAAATTGAATGACCAAATTGAGAGGAAATACATCTTTGGAGGATCAAGTCCTTAATTTACTCTTGGTTTTATCATCTAAAAGAATATTTTTACTTAGTTTAAAGGGTGTCCGTATATTTTTTTCATTCTTTTAATAGTTTTATAATATTATGAGGTCATTATTAAAATTAATCTAAGAACATTTGAAAGTTGAAATTGTGAATTTAATCATAATAATAGTTTCACAACAATATATAACTATTCCAGATATAAATAAAGTTAAAAAAAACTATTACAAGATAATTAAGCAATAATGAAAAATTATAAAAAAAAGACAACAATTATTTTTAAACCAAATTATAAATGAAAAACAACATTTTACCTCCAAAAATAAGGACATCTCTTTGAGATTTAGTAATATAACATTTAATACATTTTTTATTTTTTGAAATAATATTGATGGGTAAACATATCAATTTATCTTTATTACCCAGTCTCCTTCCATATTAGTATTAAAGGTAAATTGATAAATTTATACATTTATAAGGGAGTTAAATGTTATTTTAAAAACAAAAAAATCCTAAATAGTTTATTTCAAAAAAATAAGATAATTTAAAAATAATTACTTGTAATTCAATTTTTAAAACTACTCTTTAGAACAAACTAATTATGTGTATGTAGTAGTACTTATTGTCACATACGCACACTACAATCCCTCCTTCTCTCTCCATGCTTTCTCCTTCTCTTCACTTTTACCAAACTCAATCTCTACGTGGCATTAGCAAAAGTTTGGAAAAACTTCTGCTTATCCTTTGCCACAGCCTGAACTACGGGTTTGGTTCTCGAGTCAAGAAACAGAGCCTGGTCCGAGGCCAGCAAACCCAACTTGTTCTGCAAGTTCCCATAATAGACATGATCAAACAAGAACGGGGTGGTTGCTTCAAATGGCACAACAACATCTTAGCTTCCTGTTATAATTTTCTTATATGGGCTGCCACTAATTAGAGGTTTTATATTTTGTATAAAATTATTAATTATGTATTCATTGGAAGATGGTAAAATCCGTGCTATGATCACTATTATTTCTAAATTTTATATGCCTCAGTGTCACTTATGTGATTGATGGCTTAATGTAGGCTCAATCTTATAGGTCCGTAATATGAAGACCTGTTAGGGTTATTTTATTTTATAGAAGGCTAGGTTCCCTCTTCACTCCTAACCTAACAAAAGAGATTATTGATATTTGGCTTGCTTCACTGACGGTTGCCTTTCTATCTAGAGTTGGAAAGGAAGACTTAGTGTTCTAAATCATCCTGAATCAATAGGCATGTCGAGGACAAGTACACTCATAAATTAATTCTATAAATGATGTTCTAAATTTATACAATAAATTAAATTTTCTTACATGTGGTATCATATCCTCCTTGTATGGATTTAAGATCCTAATTATGTTAAGTTATGATTATATGTTTATATCTAAATTATTAAGACTCTTCTTTTCTTGTATTGATATTTTCTTTTGGATTGAATATTATTATGAGTTATGTTTTGAATTATGTAAATTTTGGAACTTGGGTAACCAAAACTGTTTGGAATATTCAATGAATTAAAAAAATTGGGTATTTAAAATTTAAGAAAATGGGTGTTTTTGTGGGTTACTTTTTTTTAATAATTTTGGGAAATTGCTGGATGCTTTTGGTCCGGTTAACATGTGCTTTTGTTTTGATTATGCTATGTGATTTATAGCTATAATTGCACAAAATTTGGAAGTATTTTTGAACCATAACTACCTTAATTTAGCCGCAATTTTTTGACAGACTTAATGCAAATTTGTAATTTTAAATTCATTTTTTATAGGGGTTAGTTTTGATTTGCTTCAAGACTCATTTTTAGACTGAAATCGTGTTGAAAATTGCTTGAAAAGATGCTGTTGGGAGCTCGGCTTCAAGCTCCTATGGAGACAAGTCAAGCACGACCCGCTAGAGGAAGGGTCATCCCCTTCCTCTACGTGAACTCTTCCCCATGTGTGCGTGGTGGCATGTGTGGCTCACACACTGCACCAAATTTTCCCCGATTTTCAATATATTTTTCTCCTTTTGTGATTGTCACTATGGTATAGTTTTTCTTTTTTTTTCACTGCTGCAAATATTTTGTTTTAAAAAGCAATTGAGATTGTAATTTGTTGCAATTATGTTAGTTAATATTGACCAGTAAAGGTACTTGGTGTGTAGTACTTCATTTTGAGTGTTTTATTTATTATCGTGATGATTTGTGTATTAGTTGATTATGCATTTAAGGTCCTTAATTTGAGTTTTATAAGTTTATATGAATATATTCTTACTAAAGTGGCTTTATTCATATTAAATTTGTAGGATTTATTTTTGGGATAGTTCTTGATTATTGCATACAATTATCTGCTTAAAGGGGGTTATTGTGTGTTTTAATTTATGAATGGCATGGAAGCATCTTCAAATTGGGAAGTAAGTTAATTTTGAAAATCTATCTACCCAAAGGGGAAGATTTTCAAAATTAATTTATTTCTAATTGGCTTCATACATTTGGGAATACCTTGTATATTAAACATACTCTACCCAAAGTGGAGATGTAGTAATGTGTTTTGAGACTCTAGTTTATGCATGACTTATAATATTAAAAGCGTTTGTAATTTGTCATATGGCTGACATATTGTATTTTATTGAACAGTCTCTTTTGGTTTGAACAATAATACTGTTATTATTGAGGAATTAAATGGCTCAAATTTTAAAATATGAAAGAAAGACATAGAATCTGCCCAAGGAATGGCTAACCTAGACAAGGCTTGATTGTTAAATCAAATTGATGCTTGCTCATTAATAATTTTTCTATAAGTTTTTTTTGCAATTTTAATTTTAATTTGAAGCTTTAAAATGAGCTAGCATTAATATTGATTGTAAATTGATTGAGGGCTTTAGTTTTTTCCTATTCAAAAGACTAGAAAAACATTGAAGTGCAAAGTCTGTTGGCTAATTGCTAGTGATTAAAGTGTTGAGTATTTTCTATTATGGATTGCTAATTCTAAGGTGTTGCTTTGAGGTGTGCAAGGTATTTTAGCCAATGAAATTGCTTGGTTTTTGTTTTCTTGACTTATGTTTTAATATGTTGGCCCAGGAGATTATTTTAAACCATTTATTTATGTAGTTTGTTTTTGGTCATGGCCTTTAAAGTTTTAGGCTATAAGAGTTTAGATACAATAATGATTCTCCCTTTAGGCTGTTTTAATTTTATGGCTTTTAATATTTATACCATAATATCATCGGTCAATTTATTTTTGTAACTCACATTTAAAATTTATAAAATCTTATTCAAATGGTTTAAAAGTTAGGCCAAAATTTTAAATTATTTTATGATATTATGGACTTCTAATGTTAATGTAGTGTGGCCCAAAAATTTTTAACATCAACTAGCGCTTTCATGTTTTGTGATATTGGGCTTATTGTTTATTAAATCTTTGGGCTTATGATTATGTTAAAGTGATGACCCAATTTTTGTTTTAGTCCTTTTGGACTGTCTTATTTTTGAGCCAGTTTTCTTCGAATTGTTAAGCTCAAAGGTTGTATGTTGTGAGTGGGCTCACTACACCTTGAAATAATTATAATTTACTTATTTTATAATTGCTGGTTTGAACTAATTATTTAAGTTCATAAAGGAATTTATTTTTGTATTACTTGTATCTCTAGAAGTTGAAAATTTATATAATTCCAAACTATACATTTTGAATTTTTAATGATAAATGTAAACTTATTTGTTAAATACTATTATTAGAGACTTATTTTAAGTTAATATAGTCTTATTTTGAATAATAGGCTAGACTATTTATTTAGTAATGCAAAAATTTACTTAGTTCAAAATTAAGTCTAATTTTATTAAATTAAGACATTATTAATTAGCATAATAAATTAATTATTTTAATTTATGTTATACTCATATTTTAATTAATATTTATGTCTTAATTTATGCACACCATTGATGTCGCGTGATTAGTATGAATTTAATTATTAAAGAGTAGCTACAGCATCTTCAATTATGACAATTGCATAAATAAAGTATTAAAATATATA
>JASKGM010006836.1:0-10640 GCA_034509205.1 Ceratonia siliqua
GAGAGGCTGACTTGTTTGTTGGAAGTTTCAAGCAAGTGCCGCACGGAGCGTTGGTGAAAAGACCAAGCACGTGACAATTCCCGCTCAATGATTTATTCTGAGCTGGACAGGATATAAACCACCTAAGGTCACATTCTGAGTTAGTACCTCCCGTCGAGATTACTCCAAGATGGATAGGAAATCAAGGTCAAAACCAACTCTGGCTAGAGGGAACCACCAGTCAAGACTACTCTAGGTCGAACAAGCATGCTATAAACTCTACTCCTTAGGTTGAGTGAGATACCACCGCATTTTATTTAATGTTTATGTTTTGGTGGTCTTTTTATCTTATGCAATGTGTATGATTTCTATGCTAAGTGTTTGAAGCACAGTTGTATACTTATAACTATGAACAAGAAACTCTAGAAATTATTTGATATTTCATGAGTTTATTTTTTTAGTGGAGATTTAAAGTATTTATTGTAATTTCAATTGTGAATAGAAATCCCAAAAGAATTTTATGAATGTTTTGATGTTAAGTTACTAAACGAGTGTATTTTTGGCTTTTTAAATATTTGCAAATGGAAAATCATGTATGCTTAGGCTTGTAATCATGTAACAGTACATATAAAGGATATGAGAAACAAAGGTTATTGAGGTGTATGCAAATTCATTCATGCATGGCATGCACCATCATGTGTTAGATAAGTTATTACTCACTGAGCTGGATGAAAGCTCACCCCTTCTTGGGGATTATCTTATTTTGCAGGTACATGAATCATGTTGAGGTTCGTTGGTCTGACTCCAATTGCTATAGTAGGATCCAACCTGTAGGAATGAGAGGGAGATTCAGTGTTATGTATAAAGAGGGAAGTATTGATATGAACATCGAATTGAAAAGAAATGAATATCGAATTGAAAGAAATTAATAAAAATATGATTTATGTTATTGAAAGTTATTGCATCTATATCTGAATTTGAGATTTCTAGATAAGTTTGAGAAGCAAGCCAAGCTGGCTTGGGCTGGAGGACTACTATTTCCTTAGTCCTAGTGCCAGTCACTGTCCTGAGGGACGGGTCGTAACAAAGAATAAAGTTGGTATCAGAACAATGGTTATAAAAAGTTAGTATGAGAGTATGGATTAGAGTCCGCATCTTAGAGTTGTGAGTCATTAGTAAAGTCTTGCCTATACATTGTGTAACCAGGCACTCGTTATAGGTAGGAAGCTACTGATGCTTGTTCAGATCGGCATAGGGACATGCATTCATGTAAATGAGAGCAGAAAGAGATGATGAGGATGTGCGAAGTATATTAATTGCAAGAAATAAGGAAAATGGAAGCTATTTCATAACCAAATGGTTCTAGTTAGTGATAAATAGTTTAGACATGTAAGAAACGTGTTAAGGCATGGTGTATTCACATTTGTGTTAACTTGGAGTTGTGACAGCTCAAGAATTTTCACAATATGTAAATGGGTAAATGAAAAACTGTTGTTAGTCGAACACGTGTTTCGAATTTTAGAAAGAAATAAATAGATAGGATAAGGAGGGAATTCAATTCCTAAAATACTAGCATAAGTAGTATAGTAGTTAAAAATGCGTAATAGATTCGCAGGAAGATTAATTGTACAATTAAGAAATGAGGAACGCGATACTTTGATTAGCTATGATGTTATAAACGATGAAGGAACTGTATAATCATGAATAAGTGTTAATTGTAGTAAGAAATGTTAAGCAAAGGCATAAAAGATAGGAAGGTTACAATGAGCTATGTCAAACCAACCGAAATAAGGAAAAGTAGTAACAGCAAAGTTGGAGACAATGTAGGAGTGAGCATAGATTTGGAACAGTATTGTTACAATGTTGTAACTTATGTCACTTTTTGCAACTACGCATTTCTTTGCTACAAGTAAACTGTTGATCAAAGTTACCGAAGGGGACACAATTAAGTATGCTAGTAAATTCCTAGTGATACACTAAATGTGCAAAAATAAGTTCAAGGCAAAAGCTTGAAGGTGATAGCTTGAGGGAGTATATAAAGCTATAGGGACGAAGTGGAAAAATTGAGACTGCAAAAAAGAAGATGCGAGCTAACAAAACTAGATCAAAAGTAAGAGAACACCCATGAGTGGGAAGAAAGGAAAAGGATTCTGATATTAATAAAAGTGTAATACAAGTCAATAATAAGAAACGAGAAATAAGCACGAAACCAACGTAGAAAGGAATTATATTAAGCTAGTTCTGTAAATAAAACCTAATAGAGGTATTTGTGGAAGGGGGTAAGACCAAACCTGTAATACTGTAATTCTTACAGGTTCAATCAACTGGTCCCTCCACCCTGGTCAATTGGATGTCGCAAATACTCCAAAAATAAAAGGGACTGAAGTCCCATTTTTCTTATTTCTCAAACCCTAACGTCCCCACACCAAGAGAAACCCATCTCTCCCACTTTGCCCATTGATTCACTTGTGGTTTCATGCCCCATAATTCTCAACGGTAATGCTAAAAAGTGTTTTAAAGTTGTAATCCTTCACCAAATAGGTGAAAGTTGAGTTCATCCTTGTGTCTGTTAGAAAACAGTCTCTCAACCTTAAAATTTCTATTTTCCAAATTCTAAAATCGATCCTTGATCTTGATGGCACCATGAAGGAATGTGGAGTGCTGTGAGTCTACCAATCAGCCTTGACAAACCCAAAGGAGGGATGAGACCTATCCTCTGAGGGAGGTATATGATGAAACCTATTTGTATCCTACAAGGCCAACCGATATTACTATAAGGATTTGATACATTAGGAGATATTACACATGAGGCCAATCTGGTATTCACTAATTGAGCTTTATGATCAAACTGGAGTTTTGGAACTGCTTTAGGACATAAACTTATGGTAGAAGTTTCTGATCATCTCTGAACCAGTGTACCCTTCTCTTGTCTGACAATTTTATGCAAACTTTGGCAGGGTCAATGCGAACCCTATATCGATATCTACTTGGGTAGCAGGCAGACTATTATTAATTAATGAGAAAAGTCTAAGGAACTTCTTGAATGTGAATCTAGGAGGAGAACCATTACTATATGAGAATCAGTGGAGTATGAATGGACTAAGCCGCGAGGAGCAAACCCAGCATCTGATGGAGTTGGAGGAGCCACCCCAAGAAGCTATGTGACCTGGAGTGACGTAGTTGCCATTTATCTCATGAGTCCTCCAGGTGTTGATATCTTATATCATTTTGCCATAAGGAGGCCATAGGTAAGAAATGTTATATTCTGACATGCACATCATGAGCCACCTAAGGGCCAAGAGACACTACAACCCCTGCCTAATAATGAACCACATGTGGACATTATCCGAGCAGCCTTAATGGTCCTTACCATATGATATATTTCTTAGTTACTATTTCTACAACTTGGGGCTCGATGTGAGTGGAGAGACAAATGTTTATTACCCTACGAGCTTCTTTAATGCTTGATCTTTCACTACCCTAGGGTTTCGGAAAGTTAGGAATCTATTTAAGCGAATACCCCTACATCGAGCAATGACGTAGGCACCACTGAAGTTAGTGGATGAAGAGATACCTCAGGACAAGATAGCAGAAGAACCCCGAAACCCCCACAGGAGGTACCATAGTAGCAGGAACCAAATTTTGCAAGAATGTATCAAGTGCTGACTAGGATGGAGGATTAGATGTAAGGACTAGATTCTACCTAGGTCACATATAGGAGCACCAGAGGAGTTTAGATGCTCGTTTAGGCTGGATGGAAATCAGCAAGATGAGATCCTAGATTGGATCCGATGCCAACAACTGTAGTATTATATGTAATGCAAGGTAGAATCTAAGTAGAAACTTATGTATGAAATGAAGTGAAGGAAATATATGATGTGTTAGATTAAGTTTTTGTATTTGAATCATGGAATGAAAATATGAATCAAGTATTAGTATTTAAAAATATTTATCTATTCACGTGAGTTTTAGGTGTAATGGTGTAGAACAAATTGATTAGAAATTGGAAATCATGTAATGACATTGATGAAGTGTAAGGAACAGTATTTAATAGAGGGAAGAACCCTAGGAGCCCCATGGTGCACCAAATTTCTAATTGGTGCGAAGGCACAGGTAGGACTATTGGCACTCTCAAATACCTATTGGCACTCAATTGTAACATTATTTTTTAGATTTTCGCAAATACTCCTTTATTAACTTACCTTTTTATATTAATTAAACACTTGACTAATTTATATTTAAAGTGTCTATTAACACTCTTCATTAAACTCAATTACTTATGCAATTAAAATTTATTATTTTTATTAGATAAACTTTTGATCTCTTTATTTTTCTTCTCTCCTACTATTTTAAAATTACCTATTAATTTTTCCACTAATTATTTTTGTTAAATAATTTTAACTTCATTAATAAGCATGAGGGCCATCAACATATAATTTAAAAAGCAAAAATTTAATTTTGATATTTTTTCTATTATAATAAGCTTCAATTTATTATTAAAAATTGAAGTTTATTATTTCTTGAACTGCCTATTAAAATTTTATGGAAAATATTTTTTTGAATTTTTTTAATTAGCATGATGATAATCAATTAATAATTATGTTAGTAAAAAAATGAATTATAGTCTCTCAAGTTTAAATATAGTTACACTTATAACTTGTGTATAATTTATGAAAAACATATAAATGAAAATTGTAACCTTCTTGATAGCAAAATATATAAATATTACTCAAAGAAATATTTTGTCTAAGTTTACATGTTCTTAAATTTTAAAAAAATAATTAACATAATAATATCATATTATTGCAAAAACGTTCATCTTCTTCAAAAATCTAATAAAAGCCTAAAAAAAATGACAAATACTCTATACATTTTTATATACTATAATAACAAAAGATATATATGTAAAAAATTAAATATAATTAGAAATTTACAAAAAATTTTATAAAATGATAAATAATTAAATGACTCATGCCCAATTATTTTTTAATCTTTTAAGATAGTCAAGGATGAATCGAGTTGATTATTCACGGCAATGCTATTTGTCATCTTATTTCTTCAACTTGACTAAGGGAGCTCATTGTTAATGGCTATCATGATTATTATTGGATTTAAAATTATTTATAAAACAATTATTCCAAAAATAATATGTAATTTTAAATTACAAATATAGAAAAATAGGGAGATCAAAAATTTATCTAATAAAAATAATAAATTTTAATTACATAAATAATTGAATTTAATTAGAAGTATAAATAGATCATTTAAATATAAATTAATCAAGAGTTTAATTAATTTAAAAAAACATGTTAATAAAAGTGTATTTGTAAAAATTTATAGGCATTTAGAATGCTAATAGCCCCACCCACCTTTTATTTTTTCCCTTTTTTATTCTATATGAAAAACATTTATAATCATAAAGTGTAATTATTATCTTATAAGAAGTGAATATTTAATAAAAAAAAGTTTTAGTCTTAATTACAGTTTTAGTCCCCCCTTTATATAAAAAGTTTTAATTTAGTCTTAATTTAAACAATGTTACCCTCATAGTTTTTTAAAGTTTCAATTTGGTCATTCCATGACTTCTGTTAAACTTTTGATGATGTGGTCGTTAACTATTTTACCAAACATAACCTTTTTCTGCATATACTGATTATTTTACATATCAACCAATAATAATTTTTACATAACATTTTTTACTAACAATCTCATTTCATCTATTTGCTTTATATAGGACCCCTCTTGTCCCCCCTTAGGCCCCTATTCATTTTTTAATTGTTTTCTTTTCTGTTAATTTTTTTTTATGGTTTTATATCCTATTAGATTTTTGGTTAGATTCAAAAAGTGAAAGTCGTATAAGAATAAAAAATTCCCTAACTACGAAGCAATCAACAATTGAGAGAAAAAAATTTATTATAAACACAATTTACTTAATTAATTGAGAGTAGTATTAATTAGGCTTGTAAATAATTTTCTCATTTTTTATCATTTGGTAAATAGTTATGTGGTTTTTATTTTTATAATTTATCGTTTAAAGTTTTAACATGTAGCAAATAATCTACTCCACTCATTAAAAAATAAAAAAAATAGATTAATTGAATTAAAATTTTAAATAACTTATTTTAATTTGATAATTTTATGAAATTAAATTTTTATTTAGAGCTCATATATTTGTGATATTTTTAATATAATTGACTATTTACAATGTATTAAAAGCTGGAGCCGATAATTGTCAAAATTAAGAGAATACTTGCTGAAATCATTTTAAAAGTCATTTGGAATTTATCTTATTAATTACAAAATAATAATATCTAAATTTATTAAATAATTGATAATAATTTTTTAATTATATATAAGGTCCATAATTTTTTAATTATACAAAATCAAAATTATTATTGGCTGATGTATAAAATAATTAATATATATGTAAAATAGTTAGGTTAGGTAAGATAGTTAACGATTATGTCATACAAAAATTTAACGAGAGTTATATGGAAGGATCAAATTGGAACTTTAAAGAAACTATGAGGGTAACATTATTTAAATTGAAATTTCTGTATAATAAGGGAATCAAAGTGTAATTAAGCTAACTAAAATCATTAAATTTATAGTAAATTATTATCTCTTCCCCTAAGATATGCCTTAATTACATAGTCTTCCCTTTTATTATAAAAATATATACGAACCTCTCTTGAAAGGTAAAAAATACTACAACTTAACCTTATTTTAAATTTTAATTTAGTTAAATCACTTATATGTCTAAAATACCTCTTGAGAACCTTTAAATTTGTCTATTATTGATTATAAAAAGATTTGAAAATTATTACCTTTAAATTTTCCTATTATTGATTATAAAAAAGCTTTTAAAAGTATTCAATTTGTTTTTATTTCTTTTTCTATATCAATTTACTAAGAGGTAGGGGTGTTCATAGGCTATATTAGTTTGGATTTAGATTCAACTCAAATCCAGCTCAAGAATTTTTTTACACTTTGTAACCCAAACCACAAGACTTATGATCTAATCAAACCAAACCATAAAAAGTTAGTTTGGATTGGGTTGGTTTATCGGATTGAGACAAAGTTATGTAAAAATTCTCAAAAAAGAATTACAAAAATTTATATAGCAAAAAAAAAATGATAGAACTGGAGAAAACCAAGAGAGATATTGTATTTTTGCTAGTGCCTAGAAAATATCTAGAAGTTTTACAAGAAAAATTTATTAAAATTAACTAAAATCAAATAGTCACAATTAAAAGGGATTGACGTTTCAAATTATAATTTTATGGTGATATTGATACATTTCATATATTATATAATATATAATTTAAAATAATAATAATAAATAGCTAGGTTGGGTTGGATTATATTGATTTATTATTTTTGTTAACCTCAAACCCAACTCAGCCCAACCCAATATATATTTACTAAAAAATTTCAACCCAACCCAACCTATATAAAAATTTAAACCAAACCAATCCATCGGTTTGGTCAAGTTCGTTTGGGTTTTGAACAGCTCTATTAAGAGAGAATAAATAAATGAATGATTTGAGTTTCACAATATTTTTCGTTTACAAAGGGTATTTTATATATATAAATGATTCAACTAAGTTAAATTCAAAACAGGGTTAAGTTGTAGTATTTTTTTAACTTTCAATAAAAGTTTATGTATATTTTCATACTAGAGGGTATGGCCGTGTAATTAAGGTATCTCTTAGAGGAAGAAAAAGTAATTTACTCTTAAATTTAACATCTAGTTAAACGGTGATGGTGTAATTTAACTAAATTATAATAGCTGAATATGCAATGTGCTACAATTAGGGCATGTTTGGATGGGCTAGAAAAAAAAAGCCTTCTATAAAAGGAGAAGTTAGTTCTAAAAAAGCAAGACATTTTATCATAAGGAGAAGTTTTTTTGTTTTCGGATGTAGTAATTGAGAAAAAATTTTAACTAATAAAATGACTAAAAGGACATGCAAAAGGATTTTTTTTTATATAGTGTTTGGATAAAAAAAGACTTTTAATGTAAAATTTAGAAATTATATTGTTTTAGTAAAATTAAAATGAAAATTTTAAAATAACAATTTTTAGTTAAATATTGTTATGAAATTTGGAATTATGACTTTATGAAAATTTAAAATTTCAATTAAAAATAATCAAGTTTTGGAATGATAATGGTTTACAAAATAAGTAAATTTTGGAATTCAACCAATAAATAATTATAATTATATTAAAAATTATTTTTACTTAAGCATATTTATGACTAAAGTTAATTCGCATCAACAAATTTTCATTCTTCAACTATCACGTAGCAAAAAGTAGTATCGCCCTCTTTCGTGCATGATTTTGAAGTGGATAGTTACCGATTTTTGGTTAGTTCTTTCTTTTTTCCCGTACAAATCACAAATTAGAAGAATTTACACCATATAAATCATAGATCATAGATAAGAAGGAAGAACATCGCTTCAGGCGTCGAGGAGCAACTGGCGAGTGGTGAGGAGCAACTGGCGAGGGTGTTCAGGGAGAGGGAGCCGATGAGATTGGAACTAGGTGAAGAATGTTGATGGATGAGGGTAAAATTTGAACCTAGGATTTCTCTCTCTTTCTACCAATCTCTTTAATTGAAGAAGATAAAAAATTTACCTCCTCTTTAAAATAAAAAAACACATTTTATCTCAACTTCTCCTTTTTGTTAAGGGGAGATCCAAAAGGTTTAAATTATATGGCCCTTTTTTTAAATAAAAAAGGCATTCTCCTAAAAAAAAAAGAGATATGAATGGATAACATTGTCAATTTTGAGTCCGGCCCAATAGGTCGACCCATTTTTACAGGACTCGGGTAGAGTTAGAACCTTGATTTACAGACTTGAATTTAAGCAGACCTTTTTAGGCCCATCCTCATCGGGCCGAGCTCGACCTTCCAGCTCAAATTTTTAGTTTTTTAGTATTGTTGTTCAGTTCTTTTGCCCTAAATAGCATGTGAATGTATTACAATATTGGAAAGATAATTCTTTTTGGATGATGATGATAATGATATAAAAGATCAAATGAGTGTAACATCTAAAATATATTCAAATATTATCGTTGAAGATGATCATTGATAGATGCTTTTAAATTATAATGTTGAGTTATAATAATTTTATGATTTTTTTAACTTGCACTTGTTGTTTATTATGGATAATTTATCTTTATTAATATATATTTGTTTTGAATAATTTATAATATATTTTTGTTGACTTTTGTGTATTTTATCATTTTGTATTAATTTTCTTAGTTAAGTCATTTTTAGACTCACTTAGGTCGTAAAGTTTTATAAGATTAGGTTATGACCTTCAAATATAGGCTCGATAAAAAACATCCTGGCTCGAGCCTAGCCTATTTTTCTTATAACCCAAAGAGGGCTGGGTAGGGCTGGGTCAATGCTACGAATGAGGTCTTAATAAATTATAAAAAAAATTGCAATGACAAATAAAGAAGCATAAACTCCCAAAATTTAATGCGCATTCAACATTAAACATTAATTTATCTAATTTGAAGAGAATTTAATTATAAAAGAGTGTTGATATTTATGTTCTCTACCTAGAGGTGGTAAAATTGGCCCAACCCCGATGGGCTGACCCAATCAAACCCGAAAAATAATAGGGCTGGGCCACCAAAATATTGGCCCTAAAAAAATCAGGCTTTTTAACCCAGCTCGATGTGGCCCGTGGCTCGATTGGGCATGTCCGATGGGCCAACCAAAAAATTAAAAAAATTAAAAATTTTATATTACATTTTCATTCTCTTATCTTAATGATTTTGGTCAAACCCTCTGTTATTTTTTGAATATGTCCTTATAGAAAAGAGTACTTAGTTGAAAAGAGTTAATAGGAAATTACACTATATCAGATGAAGAGGTAGAACAACTTGATACATATAACTCATACAATTCTATACAAAAAGTTAAGAAGTCAAAAGCATATAGAAACAGTCAAGGAAACATTTATACTTATAAATGGAAACCTCAATTTCTTTTGTATCATAAACCTGCTCACAATTACTGTGATTGCATTACAAAAAATATTAAACTAAGAGCCGAAGACCATGAAAGAAAATAATAAAAGGCAGCGTGCATTTGAAAGGGTTTTTAATGAAATTCAAGTTTGGTTAAATCAAAATGACCATTCAGATAGAGTCAAATATGTTTAAGACAATAAATTGAAATTTATCTATCTGATATGTATTTTTAACATAGATTCTGTATTTATTTTCCATCTCATCTAAATCTATTTCAATTTATTTTTCATGTGCAGGACTAGTGAAACTCATTAATGAACCCTATGGAAAAAATTTGTTTTTTAACAAATGTTGCTTTTTTTTTCTTTTTTCTTTTCATTCTTTTTTTTTACAGTTGTTTTAATTTATAGGAGAAGGAATTTTAATAATATTATTTTTTAAAAGTATTCTTTTAATAAATTTTATTATTAAATAAATTAAAATTAAAAATTTATAATTAAATATATAAAATAGTAAGATCAATTTTGTGTGTATAATATATATATCTTTATATATATAAAGAGGCTATGTAACAGAAAATTGTTGGTTTAACAGCTCTGTTAAATCTTGCAAATCTCTAAAACTTACAACTATTTAATCTAACAGTCATTTAACTTCCGTCCTTCTCCT